>PVHX01003287.1:43490-146472 GCA_004024805.1 Geosciurus inauris | reverse complement strand
CAAATGCTTATTTGATGAAGACTGAATGAATGCATGACATTTTTAGTAAGGTTTTGGTTTTCATTAAACACTTAAAAATTTATTAAAATATATGAATAATATCTCAAAATGTGAACTTGCCAAAACGTTTAATATAACTTTTGAGTCAACTTTGTACGATGTTGCATAATGTCATTAAAATAAAGGAAGAAATTATTTTTAAAATATTGTAAAGTTGATGCTATTTTAATTCTATAACTGTCTATAATTCTGTAGGTAATTTCCCCATGATTAGTGATGATTTGGTCAATTCTTATCACCTTCTTCTGTGTGCTTTGGACTTAGTTTATGGAAATGCCCTACAGTGTTCTAATCGTAAAGAACTAGTGAACCCTAATTTTAAAGGTAAGTGTTTATTTAAAGGACTTTTGGGCAACTCACATTTCTACATTATGTTTATTACTCTTGGATATTGTATACATAATACAGATTTTTCAGCATCAGAGAACATGAAAATTTGAAAAGCTTCCATCATTGTATTTATCTAGGACTATGATGAGGAGTCAAAGCTCTCTTTAAATTTTTGTTTTTCGAAAAGCAAATGGAGATATCACAGAGTTTAAAGTATTAAGTGATAACTTTAGAAGTTTCTGAAATATATACTCAATAAGGAGAAGGCATTTAGAAATTCAGAGTAGCAAATAGGAGATTACCCATGTTAAATATCATATGTTGTATATTTATTTGTCATATAAAAATATTAAAATATAGCCAGGTGCAGTGGTGCACGCCTGTAATTCTAGCACTTTGGGAGGCTGAGACAGGAGAATCTCGAGTTCAAAGCCAGCCTCAGCAACGGCGAGGCGCTAAGCAACTCAGTGAGACCCTGTCTCTAAATAAAACACAAAATAGGGCTGGGGATGTGGCTCAGTGGTCGAGTACTCCTGAGTTCAATCCTTGGTACCAAAAAAAAAAAAAAAAGTAAAATATATATATTTGTTGGTGGGTGTGGTGGCTCACGCCTGTAATCCCAGCACTTAGGGAGGCTGAGACAGGAGAATTCCAAGTTCAAATCCAGTTTCAGCAATGGTGAGGCACTAAGCAACTCAGTGAGACCCTGTCTCTACATAAAAACACAAAATAGGGCTGGGGATGCGGCTCAGTTGTTGAGTACCCCTGAGTTCAATCCCCGGTTCCAAAAAAAATTATGTCAGGGTCTCACTGAGTTGCTGGGATTCCAAGCATGTGCCACCATGCTCGCTTATTGGACAGTTGTTAAAAGAAAGAAACTCGGCAAAGATGACACTAAAACTGGTGGTATTTTTCAACATTGGCAAGGTTTGTGCATGACACACTCTGTGGAGACAAAAAAGGATTTACTGTTAGATTCTTCTTTCCAATTTTTTGCTATATAGGAGTAGTTGTAGTTCTAAAATAAGTAAAATGAGCCAGGCACAGTGGCACATACTGTAATCCCAGTGACTCAATAGTAAAGTTTGAGGCCAGCCTCAGTAATTCAGCAAGACTGTCTCAAAATAAAATTTTAAAAAGGGGATTGGGGTAGATTTCAGAGATAGAACTTTCCTGGGTTCAATCCATAGTACCACCATGACCACAAAAAAAAAAAAAAGAAAAAAGGGGGGGAAATAAACGTGGATCTCGTAAACTAATAGACGTACCAGAATGATAATTATTTTGGCAATGCATTAGTATACTTTAAGTTATATAATTTCTATGAAATCACAGTTCAGAGTCCAAGTTGTAATTATGGAACTAATATATAAGCTGCTTTTAGTTGACTAATACTATAGTAAGATTATAGAGAGTTATTGTCAATTTTGTGATGGTTCCAGATAGAATTTTACTTTGTCTATCAGGAGCATAGATTTTTAAAATTAGTGGAGTGAGTTAGTTCAGTTGCTCCTAATTTGGTAAATTAATGTTCCTTGTACAGGTTGAGCCTCCCTAATCTGAAAATACAAAATCTAAAGTGATCTGAAAACTGAAACAGAATTTCTGAGTTCAGACATGATGCTTAAAAAGTTTCAGATTTAGGGCTGGGTAGATACAGCACTTCCCTAGCACGTACAGTGCCCTGGGTTTGGTCTCCAGCACTACCAAAAATAAAAAAATAAATTCAGGTTTTGGAGCATTTCAGATTTTACATTTTGGATCAGGGATGCTTATCTGGTAAAATCTATGCAGATATTCCAAAATCCAGAAAACTCCAAAATCTAAAACATTTCTGGTCCCAAGCATTTTGGAAAAGGGATATTCAACTTTCATTCTTTGTTGTCCTTTCTCTCATTCCTTCCTAACTTCCTTTTTTCTTTCTCTCTTCATCTTTCCCTTTTCCCTTCCTCCCTTACTTCCCCCCATGCCTCGTGCTGGGGATTGAACCCAGGGCCACACTTATCTGTGCTCTATCCCTGAACTATATACCCACAGCTTCCTTTTATATTTTTTCATGATTGCCTCCCCCATTTTTAAAATTTTTTTTTTTTGCTTTTGTGCTGAGCCTACAACAAGAATAAACTAAATATGATAAATAATCTAATTAAATCTAAGTGCATAATCCTTGAACTGTGTAATTTTTTTTGAAGAGGTGTTTTTTTGTTTGAATGTAAGCTTATTTGCAAAGCTATATTTTATTTTATTTTATTTATTTTTTGGTCTTAGAGCAATACACTAAAATTTTTTAGTTTTCTCTTAACCATATCCAAATAGATGATCAAATGAAATCTTTTAAATTGTGATATATTTTTTTAAGAGTGGAACTAGGAACATATACAGTACTAGCTGTACATTCATATGCTATTCAGATCTTGATTAGATTCTGTATTTCAGTTTATTAAAATTTGCTGAGTACTGACATCTGTTTTATTCTATTCATCACAGGCTTATGTGAAGATTTTCATACTAAGGATTCTAAACCTTCCTCTGACCCACCTTGTGTCATTGAGAAACTCTGTTCCTTACATGATGGTCTTGTTTTGGAAGCAAAGGGAATAAAGGAGCATTTCTGGAAGCCCTATATTAGGAAACTTTATGAGAAAAAGGTTTGTAAGTAAAAAGAAATAATAAGGAAAGAAATTATTTTCTTGAGAAAGACTTGATTTCAGATGATAATTTAAAATCTCTTCTTTCATCATAGCTCCTCAAGGGAAAAGAAGAAAATCTTACAGGGTTTCTGGAACCTGGGAACTTTGGAGAGAGTTTGTGAGTACATCTGTTAAAACATTTTAATATTTTAAGTTGTGTGCTTAGGAAACATCAGAGTTCAGTGTTTTTATTGTTTTGTACTCTGGGAATTTAGAATGTTTTATGGGAGAATACAGGGAAGCAATAAAAATTGTTTTTAAATTATTGAGAATTATTCTTTGAATGATAGTCACATCAAGCTTTTGCAAATTTATGGGTGAAAAGTGACAATGTGTAAATATTGAGGTTTTCAGAGGTGCTTAGAACAGCTGGGAAAGACAGCTAAGCTTTTCACCAGGAGCTGCATCTACCAGGCAGATTGGTACAGGGTATACTCTCTGAAACACTGTCAGCAACATACACTCCCTGTGCAGTGGATGCACATAGTGTAGCAATCTTATGTTTTATTCTCTTCAGTTTTTATAATTAACAGTGATCTCAAATGAAATTTAACTTTCAAAAATTATTAGAACTTTTAATAAATAAAAAATGAAATAATTAAGTGGCCTGAAACATTAACTGAAATGGCAATTCTTTGAGAAAGTGCATTTTGTTTATTTGCTTTCTTTTTCCATACAGTAAAGCCATCAATAAGGCATATGAGGAGTATGTTTTATCTGTTGGAAATTTAGATGAAAGAATATTTCTTGGAGAGGATGCTGAAGAGGAAATTGGGACTCTCTCAAGGTGCCTGAACACTGGTTCAGGAACAGAGAGTGCTGAAAGAGTACAGATGAAAAACATCTTGCAGCAGCATTTTGACAAGGTGAGTTGAGCCATGTTAGAAGAGTACAAATACAGGAGCAGATAAGCTGAGGGTTCTGTTTTATTTTTATAGTTCACTGTGTCTTTTATTTGTTTACTATATGAAAATAGTTTGATCATACTTCTCTTAATTAAAAGTTATCTTGTTAATTTACTTTTTTTTTTTTTTTTTTGGTCCTGGGGATTGAATTTGGGGGTACTTGACCACTGAGGCACATCCCCAGCTCTATTTTGTGTTTTATGTAGAGACAGGATCTCAGCAATTCTCCTGTTTCAGCCTCCCAAACTGCTGGGCAAAAGTATCATGCTGATAATTTTTGGTTTTGAAAAAAATGGGCCAATAGTATATAGCCTATGCATGTGATGAACATAGTGGGGATTTATAAAATGCTAATAATTAACCTGAATTGGGGCCTTTATTAAAGAGACTAGAGAAACAGACTCTGTTATGTAAGAAAATTCTGTTAGAGAGTTTCAGCATTGTGTGGTGTTACTTACACTGATAAAGACTAAGAGTTTCCCTTTCCTATAAGTGAGTTGCTTTGTATTTGACTCATCTGCCTTTTCTTTTTTTTTTTTAATATTTTTTCAGTTGTAGATGGACACAATATCTTTATTTTTTTAATGTGGTGCTGAGGATTGAACCCAGTGTCTCACACATGCGAGGCAAGCGCTCTACCACTGAGCCACAATCCTATCCCCGCTTGCCTTTTCATTTAATAATAATCTAATGGTGTTTTATATACCATATTGTGACTTGGACACTGGGAAATACAGCAGTAAACAGAAAAGCCATGCATATGTTGTTTTAAAGAAGCTTATAGCTAGAGTAGGGAGATGGACTTTAGATAACCAAAGAGTTAAATATATGTTGAATGATAGTACATGAAGAAAAATAAAATAGATTAGTAATACAAAGTATTGGGGATAGGGCAGAATGGATGGGCAGACGGGGCTACTATAGATAAGCTGGTTAGGAAAGGTTTGAGGAGGTAATATTAACAGAAACCTAAATAAGTGAGGAAGTAAGTCATGGAAATAGCTGCAGAGATATGTTTGAAGCCAAGAGAATAGCAGGCACAAGGCTCTGTGGTAGAAACACCATGTCGTTTCTGAGGAACAGTGAGAATACTAGTGCCTTAGGAACAGAGCGAGGGAGGGGAAGAATGGTAAGAAGCAAAGGGAGGGTGGAGCAAGGGGCTGTCGGGATTATGCAGGCTCTGGAGGCCATTGTAAGGACTCTTTTTTTGCTCTGATAGAAATGGAAGGTTTTAAGAGGGTGTTTTTGAGGAGTGACCCCTATGTGATCTGATTGGCCTTTTTAAAGGTCTTGTGGGGAAGTGCGATCAGGGACAAGGGTGAAAGTAAAGAGTTAAGAGGCTATTGCAGTGATTCTAGTGATAGTTCATGGTACCTTGATTGAGCGAGATGGCTTGTATTTGGGCCACATTTTGGAGATAGCACCCACAGGACTTACTGAAGTTTTGGATTAAGATGTGACAGATGAAAAAATAATGACTATATGGTGAGTGATATAAAAGCTAACATCCTTACAAATGCCTGTATGGTTTTAGTGATCTGGCCCTGAATTCATCTCCTATTCTTTCCTCACCCATTCCACTCATGCCACATTAACTTCCTTTTTCATTTTTCAGATATGCCACGCATGCTGCCAACTCAAAGCCTTTGGCCTTGCTGTTACCTCTGCCTAAAACATGTTTCTTCAAGATATTCATGTGGCTTACTTCTTTACTTCCTCACTTCATTCTGATCTCTGATAACTTGACTACTATGTAAAATAATAACTACCAACATCCCCCAACTCTCAGGACTTCCTTTCTCCCTTACTCTGCTATTGGTGTCATCTCAGTATTTATTGCTAGCAGTAAATTGGTAGGTAGATAGGTAGGTAGGTAGAAAGAATTGTTTGTTATCTATCTCCTTGCACTAGAATATAAGCTTCATGAGGAATGTGACCATATTGTATGCAGTGTCCAACATATAGTGGGCATTCCAAAAATATTTATGGTTGGTATTTATTGAAAGGGAAGAAGTCGTCTTGGGGGTGGATCAAAAGTTGGGTTATGGCTGGAGGGCTGGGGATATAGCTCAGTGGCAGAGCACTTGCCCAGCATGTGTAAGGCCCTGGGTTCCGTCCCTAGTACTGCAAAAAGAAAAAAGAAAATTAAGATTTAGCATGTTAAATCTGAGATGCGTCTTAGGCATCCTAGTAGAGTCATTGAGTAGGCAGCTTAGAAATTCATCACTGGAGTTCACAGCAGAGGTTACGGTTATATATACATACATTTGTATGCATATATACACATATACACACATATATGTTTGTATATACATATTTTTTCTGGTCTCATCAGGATGTGGATGGCTTTTAAAGTCATGGAATGAAGAGAGATTACTTAGCAATGTGAGTTGATAAAAGAATAAAACAGGTTTAAGGACAGTCACATTGCAAATTTTATAAGTCTTCACTTGAAGAAGGAACAGCTTAGTATATATGTGTGTGTGTTTGTTTTGTATTTTGCAGTACTGGTATTTGAACCCAGGGTACTATACCACTGAGCTACATCCCCAGCCTTTTTTATTTTATATTTTGATTCAAGGTCACTAAGTTGCCCATGCTGGCCTTGAACTTGAGATCATCCTGCCTTCACTTCCTGAGTAGCTATAACTACAGGAGTACCATTGTGCCCAGCAACATTCTAGTATTTTTAAACTATCAACTTCATATTCATACCTGAGTTAAATAAAAATGTTCTTAGTTAGAATGCACAGAGAACTTTAAGTAAGTTAATTGCTTAAGACAGTGCTACCAAATAGCCCCATATTGACCTTGAAGAGAATGGGCAGGAAACTGTGTTGTTACATTCTAGTTTCCTCTATGAAAATGCTGCCTGTGGGTGATGTGGTTATATGCTGCTGGCTGCTCTTGACTTCTTACATGCACCAGGAATTTTTCTCTCTCGATTCAGGCACAAGTTCATATACAGTGAAGAAGCTGGCTCCAAGAGACCTAAGGCAGGGACTTAATGCATTTCATCTACCCAGATCACATTATGGACTTAAAAACAACCACCACCACCTCGCCCCCCCCAAAAAAAAAACACCCCAAAAAAGAAACGATAAGATGAATTTCCTCTAAACAAAACAAAATGAAGATCTTTGCTCTACTGGTCTTTATTTATTTAATTTTTTTGAGACAGCGTCTTGCTAAATTGCTAAGGCTGGCTTTGAACTCGTGATCCTTCTACCTCAGATTCCTGAGTTGTTGGGATTACAGGTGTGTGCTGGCATGCGCTACCATGCCCAGCTAGTTCTACTGATATTTGAGACATATAGAAAGCATACAGATTTAATATAGAAATCATACAGATTTATTTCTGAGCTTTTCTGTATCAAGTGAAAATTGAATAGCTTTTTCTGTTGCCAGTTGAAAATTGTGCTAGGTATTTTTTTGTTTTGTTTTGTTTTGGGTACTGGGGATTGAACTTGGGGATACTTAACCACTGAGCCACATCCCCAGCCCTATTTTGTGTTTTATGTAGAGACAGGGTCTCACTGAGTTGCTTAGCACCTTGCTGTTGCTGAGACTGACTTTAAATTCACGATTCTCCTGTCTTAGCCTCCCAAAGTGCTGGGATTACAGGTGTGTGCCACTGTGTCTGGCTGTGCTAGGTGTTTCTAAAACTCTCTAGAGTAAGTACATTTAATTCTCAGGGAAATGCAGTTTATCTTTTTTAAATATTAAAAGATACTACTGGGGACTGGAGTTATAGCTCAGTGATAGACTATTTGCTTTGCATGCTAAAGGTGCTGGGTTCCATTCCTGGTACCGCCACACACACACACACACACACACACACACACACACACACAAATAATAAAAAATATAGTATTAAGCTACTTTTACTACTTTAACTTTTCAGAGTTTATTTGAAAAATCAGAAAAGATGCTTTATTGGCAGATGTGTTTATGCTTAAATTCTTTAAGTCAAATCTTTTTCATATACAAGAATGTTGACTAACATTTTTCTGAAGACTTGTCTATTTTAGAGGGAAAAAGTGTGATAGAGTCCAGTAACTAAAGATAAGAGGAGGGGCAAAAAGATTGATGAAGACTGTTCTTCCTCAGGGTGCCTTTTTGGAGAATGTTTAATCATCCCTCTGAAGCAGATCTGATGCTTTGTATGGACTTTTGTTAACTCTTGGATTCTGTTTGGGCCAGATTTAATTTATAGTCTTCATTTGTCAATCTTTTTTTTTTTTTTTTTTTTGGTACTGGGGATTGAACTCAGGGGCACTCGACCACTGAGCCACATCCCCAGCCCTATTTTGTATTTTATACAAAATACAAGGTCTTTTTATACAAAAAGACAGGGTCTCGCTGAGTTGCTTAGCACCTCGCCATTGCTGAGGTTGGCTTTGAACTCACGATTCTCCTGTCTCAGCCTCCCTAAGTGCTGGGATTACAGGCGTGAGCCACCGTGCCCGGCTCATTTGTCAATCTTTTGAGTATTTGCAGACATGATGGTAAATGTGAGCTATGAAATTCTGTTTCTCAGAGATGTGAGTAATAGTCTTAATTTTTAAAAACATAATGCTTATTTTTCCTTTGAGTTCAAGTTTTTTTTTTAATATTTTTTAGTTGTCAGTGGACCTTTATTTTATTTATATGTGGTGCTAAGAATTGAACCCAGTGCCTCACTTGTGCTAGGCAAGCACTTCACCACTGAGCCACACCCCAGCCCCCAGTTCAAGTTTTAAAGGAGAGATAATAAGAAGGATATATCTTATCTTAAAGTTTTAACTTTTTTTTTCCCCTTTTGGTATTTGAGGAGTGAACTCGGGGCATTTTACCACTGAGCCACATCCCCAGCCCTTTTTATTTTTTTTAATTTGAGACAGGATCTTCCTAAGGTGCTTAAAAGGCCTCGATGAATTGCTAAGGCTGGCCTTAAACTTGTGATCCTCCTGCCTTAGCCTTCTAAGTCACTGGGATTACAGGCATGTGCCATTCCACCTGGCTTAAAGTTTTAACTTTAAGACACAAACATATAGTTGGCTAAAATAAATAGTGTCTTTTCACACATCTTTATATGGGTAGTGGTGGCTCTTAGTCGTGTTATGTTTAAATTCCAGGAATGGTGATATTTTTTTTTAAACTTTTTTTAGTTGTAGATGGACACAATGTCTTTCTTTTATTGCTTTGTATGTGGTGCTGAGGATCGAACCCAGGGTCTCACACATGCGAGGCAAGCGCTCTACCACTGAGCTACAATCCCAGCCCTAGGAATGGTGATATTTGAGTTGCTATAATTTATTGATATTCTAAAGATAAGGTCTAATTGATTTACATTCCTATTTGTGAAGTAACATAAAGTCTTTCTTACCTAAATAATGGTATATTTTTTTTAATTCTACTTAATTTTTTCCCACTAGTCTAAAGCACTTAGAATCTCCACACCACTTACGGGTGTGAGGTACATTAAGGAGAACAGCCCTTGTGTGACCCCCATTTCTACAGCTACACATAGCTTGAGTCGTCTTCACACCATGCTGACGGGCCTCAGGAATGCACCAAGTGAGAAATTGGAACAGATTCTCAGGTTAGTTTGAGCTCTATCTTTCCAAGATTGGTTGTTGATCATTTTCCAATTTCCTATATCAATTTTTCACTATTATTCTTCATTTTAATAATTTTATAGCAGTTGCATGCTCAGTCTTGTTGGTCACCAGAGGACATAGTAATATAAGATGAATAAGTAGAACATTATCTTTGCTCACATTTCTCTAATGTGATACAGGGAATGGTAAACTAACAAGGCAAGACCCTGTATAATAAATTACGAAACCCCATTATCAACTATTTTACAATTTTAGAAAAGGGAGATGTGTAGTCAGTGTAGTTGAGAGCTGACATAGAACTTTATGAAAGGGATTGGACCTGAAAAAAGTTCTGATGGGTGGATCAGATTTGAATAGATAAGATGAAGCTTTATGTGTTCATAAAGCAAGAGCAAAAGCATTGTTGCTTTTGAAAGCTCCATAGAACACTCAGCTTGCAAAGGAAGTTAACTGCCTCCCACTTTTAATCTTAAATACCCTCAGTGGGGTTAAATATTACCAATAAATACTAGGTAAAACCAAAGGGTCTTGCTTTTGTAAAAAGGTAAGTATGTGTTCACAAATAAAATTCTGGTTATGTATGATATTCAGTAATTATCTTTAACAGCATAATTTTTTATAAAAGATTTTCTAAACTTGTTATGTTTTTACAGTGAATGTGTATATTTATGATCAAGATAAACACACAGTGGTTACAAAAGCCCATATGGTGGTAATTTATAATTTATAATTCTTCTGCATTGAATTTATATTGCTTTCTGATAAAAAAGAATCAATGAAATAAACCTCATTTTGGTGGGAAAAAAATGTCAGTAATGGTTTATATGAGTCTGTAGCATAGGTTACATACCTCTTTCTATTTTTTTTCGGGAGTTCTTAAAGCACTTCTGTCCTCTAGAGAATCAGTTGAGGGCAGTTTTTGGTTGTCATCAGTGATTGAGGATGTGCAAATTGAGTTTGGGCCAGTCACAGCATTAGGTGGGCACCAGGGCCAAAGTTGTTAAGTTTACCAAAGTGAAATGTATAATACCACACCAGAAATATATGTATATTTTTCACTCCAAATAGTAATACAGCCACTTTTGTAAAGGGAGTATGAGATCTCCTGAATTAACTTGGAAAGTACATAATGTCTCTTGAAAGTTTTTTATATTTACATTTTAATGAAATTATAGAGTTGTAAACATTTTACCCCTTTGTGACTTGGTAAGACATTTATATTAGACAATTTCTTACTGCTTTTTAGGACATGCTCCAGAGATCCAACCCAGGCTATTGCTAACAGATTAAAAGAAATGTATGAAATATATTCTCAGCATTCCCAGCCAGATGACGATTTCAGTAATTGTGCTAAAGGTAAAGTTTATTATTGTGTTTAACTACATGGAGTCCTTTCTTGGTAAACAAGTCAGAAACATGAGGAAAAGACTTATGACTAAACTGAGGGGTATAGTATGGCTATTTTTTCTTTCACCCAAGTGATTTCTGGGCCCCTCTCCCAAAGAAATTTTAAACTAATATCTATATTATTGTTCTTTTTTATTTGTAAATTCTCTTTCTCTCTCTCTCTCTCTCTCTTTTTTTTTTTTTTTTGGTGGTACCAGGGATTGAACCTAGGGGCACTTAACCATTGAGCAACAACCCTAGCCCTTTTTATGTTTTATTTTAAGACGAGGTCTCACTAAGTTGCTTAGGGCCTCGCTGAGTTGCTGAGGTTGGCTTTGAACTTTTGATCCACCTGCCTCAACCTCCAGAGCTGCAGGATTACAGGTGTGCACCACCATGCCTGGCCGCCTATTGGTAAATTCTTTGGTTTTTATTTGTAAACTGGAAATTAAATAAAACTATAGTGATTCTTCAACATAGTAAGAACAAGGACAGATTAATGAGTTGACTCTCTCTTTTCTGAAATGCTTGAGAATACAAATGTTTCAGATTTCAGGTTTTTTCCAGACTTTTGAATATTGGATATACAAATTGAAATATCTTGGGGATGGGACATAAATCTGAACACAAAATTTATTCATGTTTCATATATACCTTATTGCCTGATATTGTTCTGCAGCAGTTTTAGTGCATTTGGGTTTTTTGTTTTTTAATATTTTTAGTTGTAGATGGACACAATACCTTTATTTTGTTTATTTAGTTTTTTTTGTGTGGTGCTGGGGAACAAACTCATTGCCTCATGTATGCTAGGCAAGTGCTTTACCACTGAGCCACAGCCCCACCCTTACATCTGTGTTTTGATTATGACCTATCACATGAGTTCAGGTGTTCAATTTTCAAATGTGATTCCATCCTGGTGCTTAAAAAATTTCAGATTTTGGATCATTTTGGATTCTAGATTTCCACGTTAGGGATGCTTAGCCTGTAACTGGTACCTATGCCCAGACCTGGCCTGGGAATTGTTTGATGTCACAAATTGCAACCAAATATGTGGAATAGTAAACCAATTACATATCTCTCAGCATTTGTCAGCTTCCCATTACTGTAACAAAATACCTGAGATTTATTAACTTAGAAAAGGTTTATTCGTCTCACTGTTTTGGAGGTTCCAGTCCATGATCGAGTAGCTCTATTGTTTTGGGCCTCTTGTGGGAGTGCTGGATAACAATGTTTGGGGGTATGTGTTGAAGCAAACTCATATCATGAGCCAGAAAACAAAGAGAAAGACAAGAAGAGACAGGGGTCCCAGAATCCCCTCTGAAGACATACTTCCAGTGACTTAAGGACTTCCAATTAGGACCCATCTGCTGAAGGTTTCACCACCTTCTCATAGAGCCACTTTTAGGACCAAGACTTTAATACATGGGTATTTAGAGATTATTCAACATCCAAACTATAGTACCATAGAACTATTTTTTTTCCAAACAGAACAAAAAGGTGTGAATCTTAATGCAGTGATATTATAATTCTTTATATGCAAATCTCAATTAGCAATTTTAGAAAAATGTGAATGTTACCATGAAGAATATAAAGAATCTTAGAGATAATTGAACAAGCAATTAAAGAGAGGGCATATATCTGAAGTGTGGGTTTGGTTTTTAAATTTTATTTTGTGGGTGGAGAGGGAGGGACGGGCCTTCATTTTGTATGTTGTTTATTTTCTTTGTATTTGATTTTTGTGTTTTAAAAATTATTTCTACAGAAATTGCCAGCAAACATTTTCGTTTTGCAGAGATGCTTTACTATAAAGTATTAGAATCTGTTATTGAGCAGGAACAAAAAAGACTGGGAGACATGGATTTATCTGTGAGTAAAAAACAGTTTCCCTACTTCCTACTCAAAAAAAAAAAAAAACAAAAAAAACGAGAGGGAGAGGACAACAGAGGGAGGAAGGAAAGGGAGGAGGGAGGAGGGAGAGCCACGACAAAGAAATGATGTATGACTCTAGGGAATAAGATTGGCATCTCAGGAAACTTGTGTTCTGAGCCCTCTCACCTTCATCCTAGATATAAGATGTTTAAGTAGGAAAAATTAGTGTTTCTCAGTGCGGCAGTTCATGTATTGTAACTTACACTTTCTAAGGTAGGAAGAAGACTCTGAGGTCAAGGATTAAAACATTCAGACATGGGGCTGGAGTTGTGGCTCAGTGGTAGAGTGCTTGTCTCATATATGTGAGGCATTGGGTTCAATTCTCAGCACTGCATATAAATGATTAAAATAAAGGTCCATCAACAACTAAAAAAAAGTATAAGAAAAAAAACCAAAATTTCAGACTTAATTTTGAGTTGTTAAATAATATAGAATTGTTATTCAATGAAGCCTTATATACCAAGAGTAAATAAATGAGTACTGACTGGTGGAACTTTAACATAACTGCTCAGCCATTCTTTTGCTAAGATGGTTATTTTCTGTAGATTTTACTTGTTAAGAAATAGAGTTTTGGGGCTGGGGCTGTAGCTCAGTGGTAAGAGCACTTGCCTAGCCTGTGTGAGGCACTGGGTTCAGTTCTCAGCACCACATAAATATAAAAACAAATAAAATAAAGGTATAAAAATAGCATTAAAAAATTAAAAAAAAAAAAAAAAGAAATAGAGTTTTAAGCTGGGCGCAGTGATGCATGCCTGTAATCCCAGCACTTTGGGAGACTAAGATAGAATCGCAAGTTCAAAGCCAGCCTCAGCAATGGTGAGGTGCTAAGTAACTCTGAGACCCTGTTTCTACATAAAACACAAAATAGGGCTGGGAATGTGGCTCAGTGGTCGAGTGCCCCTGAGTTCAATCCTTGGTACCAAAAAAAAAAAAGTTTTATATAAATTATATTTACTTTTTTGTATTTATATTAGTTGGTGATGGACCTTTATTTTATTTACTTATGTGATGTGAGATTTGAACCCAGTGCCTTACACTTACTAGGCAAGTGCTCTATCACTGAGCCACCACCCTAGCCCTATAAATTATATTTACTTTTTAATAAGAAAAATACTTTTTAAAGAGTATTTTCCAGGGGCTGGGGTGGTGGCTCAGTGGTAGAGCGCTTGCCTGGCATGCGTGAGGCACTGGGTTCGATCCTCAGCACCACATATAAATAAATAAAAAATAAAAGGTCCATCAACAACTAAAAAAAAAGAAGTATTTTCTAGTTTTGTGTAATTTGTATGCATCAATTGAAAAATAAATTTAAAATAAATGGCCATTCTATAAAGATGAAATTCCAGGGCAAACTGGAAGAGATCAATTTGTTAGGTCAGGCTAGGAATAATACATGTATGTAAGTATCATGCTGTACCCCATATATCATGTATATGTAGTACATGTTAATTAAAAAGAAAAAATATTAAAGATTTTAAAAAGAAAAAATTTTTAAAGTATTTTAAAAATTGTACAAATAATCAATATTATTCTAATTCCTTGTATTTACATTTCTTCTATATGTATATGTATATATATAAATTGCGGCATGAATTTAAAGGATGGTTTTATGACATGACTTTATTTTTTGTAAAGCTCATATTGAAGGATATATAAAACAGCTACAGTTTAGAGGCTAATACATTTATTTTTTTTATTTTTTTTTTGGTACTGGAGATTGAACTCAGGGGCACTCGACCACTGAACCACATCCCCGGCCCTATTTTGTGTTTTATGTAGAGACAGGGTCTCACTGAGTTGCTTAGCACCTTGCCCTTGCTAAGGCTGGCTTTGAATTCGCCATTCTCCTGTCTGAGCCTCCCTAAATGCTGGTATTACAGGCTTGGGCACGGCACCCGGCTAGAGGCTAATACATTTATATTCACCTAAGTAACAGATTTAAAAAAAATTTTTTTTTTTTTTTTAGTACTAGGCCACATCCCCAGCCCTATTTTGTGTTTTATGTGGAGACAGGGTCTCACTGAGTTGCTTAGCGCCTTGCCATTGCTGAGGCTGGCTTTGGACTCACGATTCTCCTGTCTCAGCCTCCCTAAATGCTGGGATTACAGGCTTGAGCCACCCCGCCCGGCTAAAAAATTCTTTAGTGTGGTAAAATATACTTAACAAAACAGCATTTAACCGTCTTGAAGTTTATAATTCAGACATTAAGTATGGTAACAGTGTTATGTAACCATAAACACCGTCCACCTCCAGAACTCTTTCATCTTCCTGAATTGAATTTATTCCAGTAAGACACTAACTCCCTGTTCACCTTTCTCTCTAGCCCTTGGTAACCTTTTCTCTACTTAGTCTGTTTTCTAGCTGTCTTTTTTTTTTTTTTTTTTTTTGGTACTGGGGATTGAACTCAGGGGCTCTCGGCCACTGAGCCACACCCCCAGCCCTATTTTGTGTTTTATGTAGAGACAGGGTCTCACTGAGTTGCTTAGCACCTCGCCATTGCCTAGGCTGGCTTTGAACTTGCAATTCTCCTGTCTCAGCCTCCCTAAGTGCTGGGATTACAGGCTTGCAACACCGTGCCTGGCTTCTAGCTGTCTTTTTATGAATTTATTTACCTATGCTAGTAAGTAGAATTAAGTATAATATTTGTCCTTTTTGGTCTGGCTTATTTAACTTTTCAGAGTTTATCCACATTTTAGCACATCACAATCTTTTTCCTTTTGTTTAAACATTTTGTTTATCCATTCATTTTTTGGTGGATATTTGGATTGTTTCTACCTTTTGAATAATGCTGCTGTTAATATTGATGTGAAAGTATCTGTCAAGCATTTGTTTGAGTCTCAGCTTTCAGTTCTTTTGAGTTCTTCATACCTAGAAGTAGAATTGCTAGATAATATGGTAATTTTTCTTTTGTTTTTGTGGGGGGACGGTTCTGGGGTTCAAACCTAGGCTTTTGTGCAAGCTCTCTGTAACCAAGCCACACCCCCAACCCCATGTGGTGATTTTTTAATTTAACTTTTTCAAGAACTGCCATACTGTTTGCCACAGCAGCTGTACCACTTTCTTTACATTTCCACCAGCAGTACACCAGGGTTTCAGCTTTCTTGTTTTTTTTTTTTTTTTTTTTTCGGTACTGGGGATTGAACTCAGGGGTACTCAACCACTGAGCCACATCCCCAGCCCTATTTTGTGTTTTATGTAGAGACAGGGTCTCACTGAGTTGCTTAGCACCTCGCCGTTGCTGAGGCTGGCTTTGAACTCGCGATTCTCCTGTCTCAGCCTCCCTAAGTGCTGGGATTACAGGCTTGAGCCACCGCGCCCGGCTGGTTTCAGCTTTCTTACATCCTCAAAACATTTGTTAATTTTCATTTTTTGTATAATATTCATCTTGATGGATATGAAGTGATATCTCCTAGTGCATTTGATTTGCATTTCCCTAACAATTAGTGATGCTGAATGCCTTTTCCTGTGCTTGTTGGCCCTTTGTATGTCTTTGGAAAAATGTATATCCAGGTCCTCTGTATCTTTTTCATTTGGTTTATTTGCATCTTCATTGTCAAATTATAGGACTTTTAAAATTCTAGGTATTAATTCTAGATATTAATCCTTTCTAGATTAATTTTTTAAATTCTACATATTAATCCTTTACCAGGTATCCAATTTGCAATATTTTCTCCCATTCTGTGGATTTTCTTTTCTTTTTTTTTTTTTGATACCGGGTATTGAACTCAGAGGTACTAGACCACTGAGCTACATCCCCAGCCCTATTTTGTGTTTTATTTAGAGACAGGGTCTCACTGAGTTGCTTAGCACCTTGCTGTTGCTGAGACTGACTTTAAACTCACGATTCTCCTGTCTTAGCCTCCCAAAGTGCTGGGATTACAGGCATGTGCCACTGTGCCTGGCTGTGGGTTCTCTTTTCACCCTGTTGGTAGTCTCCATTCTTTTTTTTTACCTTTTTAAATATTTTTTTTTTTAGTTGTCAGTGGACCTTTTATTTATATGTGGTGCTGAGAATTGAACCCAGTGCCTCATGCAAGCTAGGCAAGCCTAGGCAAGCTCTCTACCCCTAAGCCACAACTGTAGCCCTTCCATTTATTCTTTTTTTTTTTTTTAATATTTTTTTAGTTGTTGATGAATCTTTATTCATTTATTGTTTGTATGTAGTGCTGAGGATCAAACCCAGTGCCTCTCACATGCTAGGCAAGCGCTCTACCACTGAGCTACAGCCCCAGCCCCTCCATTTATTCTTAAAATTTTTAAATTTTGATGAATTTTAATTTATCCATATTTATCTTGTTGACTGAGTACCTTTTTAATTTAAAAATAATAAATATTCATATATACTTTTGAGAAACTAATAAGCAAAAACAAATAAAAATCGTGTAATTATGTCACTCTGCAAAAAAAACATTTTTTGGCACATGGGCATCTAGCTAGTCACCTTCTTGCTTGCCTTCTAGCTGTCTCTTTGTGACAGTGGCCTCTTACTGTGAAAACTGTTTTGTAACATCTTTTTACATTATTCTAAGCATCAGGGCGCATATGTATTTTGGTTAGAGATGTCATATTTCGTGATATATAAGATTTTTGAAAGTTCTTATATATTCCTTTCTATTTTTGATAAAAATGAGTTAAGAAAGGTTTATATTTATAGAGCTAAGAAAGGTTCTGTAAGAAAGCACATAATTCCGCTAACTCAAAAAACAAGACCTTATCTGGTATTTTTATTTTAAGTATGAAATGTCCTTTTAGAGTAGGCTAATGTTTCTAAATATTATTAACTTTGTTTTATAGGGTGTTCTGGAACAAGATGCATTCCACAGATCACTCTTAGCTTGCTGCCTTGAGGTCGTCACTTTTTCTTATAAGCCTCCTGGGAACTTTCCATTCATTACTGAAATATTCGATGTACCACTTTATCATTTTTATAAGGTATTTTTTTCTTTTCACATTTCTTTATCCATTATAATTGTATATATCAAAAATGCACATGATATTATAAGGTTTTTTTTTTTTTTTAAGTATGATACTAATGATTGTGGATGAGATGAACTTCCTGTTGTTAGTCATCTAGGGTTTTTATTTATTTTGTGGTACTGGGGATTGAACCCCAGTGCCTTACATGTGTTAGGCAAGCACTCTATCACTGATATACCTCCCCAGCCCTTTTTATTTTATTTGAGATAGATTCTCACTAAGGGGTCCAGGCTGGCCTCAGTCTCCTGAGTAGCTAGAATTATAGGTGTGTACCACCACATCCAGCTGATAAAGGATTTTTAGAATTACTGTGATTTCAGGAGTCTCTTGGAAGGTTTTAAAAAGTACTGCACATCGCTAGTTAATATTGTATAGCAGCCCCCCCTTTTTTGTTATGTAAATTAAATAACATTGAGCATATTTTGAAACAGTAAGTTCCCTAGCTGGGTGTGGTGGCACATGCCTGTAATTCCCTGGACTTGGGAGGCCAAGGCTGAGGATTGCAAGCTCAAGGCCAGCCTCAGCAATTTAGGAAGGCCCTGAGCAACTGTGTATGACTCTGTCCCAAAACATATAAAGGGCTGGTGATGTGTCTCAATGGCTAAACAACCCAGCGTTCGATTCCTGTTGCCAAAAATTAATAAATAAGGTTCCTGTCACATTTTATAGAGAGGCATCAATCTTATAGCTGTTTACTACTTTTGTTTTGGTACTAGGGATTGAACACAGGGGCACTTTACCACTGAGCTACATTTCCAACCCTTTTTTTATTTTGAGACAGGGTCTTCCTTGATATTAACTTAACATATGGTCAACATTAATTTCTATAGTGTCATAGATTGAATGCTTAAAGGGTTTTAATATGATTATGATTTTGTTGTTGGTAGTGGTGGCGCTGCGGATTGAACCCATGGTCTTGTGCTGAGACACACTCCAGGCCCTTAGTATAATTATTTTGTGTGTGTTTGGTGCTGGGGATTGAATCCAGGGCCTTGTGCATGCAAGGAAGCATTCTACCAGCTGAGCTATAACCCCAGCCCTAAAATATTAATAGTAATGTTTTCAAACTCAATATATGAAGGATATTTTTTCATTTATACATTTTGAAATATATCACCATACAAAATATTTTATATAATTCATTATGTATATTAATTGTTTATGTGATAGTAAAATGAGCAGCAGCTATTTCAAATCATACTTTTGTTAAATCTAATTTTTGATATTTGTCTAAATATTGAAAAATATTTACACAAATGTGCCCATTTTTCACTTAGTAAAAATTTTGTGTGAAAAATTATTATTATTAAATGAACCAGGGCCTTTTTCTTTATTTCAGGTAATAGAAGTATTCATTAGAGCAGAAGATGGCCTTTGTAGAGAGGTGGTAAAACACCTTAATCAGATCGAAGAACAGATCTTAGATCATTTGGCATGGAAACCAGAGTCCCCACTCTGGGATAGAATTAGAGACAATGAAAACAGAGTTCCTACATGTGAAGAGGTTTGTGAAAATATTTTAACATCTTTTTATAAGAAAAATGCATTAATATCTATTTTATTCATAATCCCCTTTCACCAGGCAGCAGTTAAATTTAGTATTTTCTATGTAGGGGATGAGAGGTTGATAGTTGGTGTTAGTATTTTACCCTTGTAAATATTAACAAGAGTCAGAAATAATTTGAAATTACCCCAAGGTTTCAGTGACAGTAAAATTCAGTGGTTTTTCTTGATTCCTGATCAAGTTTCTGTTCATTAGCCTAGTTGCCATTCTAACTCTCCAAATCAGTAATAAAGGTTGATTCATATTTAATATCCAGTTTTCAGATTTGGAAGGCTTTTTAGTTTCAGTATGAAAATGGTAAAAGACAGCTGATTTTATTAAGGTGGAAGAAGTAATGAGCCAAGGTAGTTTTCTTCTGTCTTAGAGTATTACTGTATTTCTCATGAAAATGCTTTTTTAAATATTACCATTTTGTGTGAACAATTATTTATAGGTCATGCCACCTCAGAACCTGGAAAGAGCAGATGAAATTTGCATTACTGCCTCCCCTTTGACTCCTAGAAGAGTGACTGAAGTTCGTGCTGATACTGGAGGGCTTGGAAGAAGTAAGTTTATAATATTAGAAGGAATATTTTGGAGCCTTGCATCTGTGTTTTGGTGCCACATAAAGCACTTTTAAATAATGGTTTTAAAGAATATTTAAATAAGGAAAATATATGACAAAACAAGAATCTTGTTTGTTGTGCTGGGGATAGAACCCAGGGCTTCACACATGCTAGGCAAGTGCCCTACTTCTGAGTTATATCCCCAGCCCTCAAGTAACTTTTTAAAAGGATAGGATGTTATATATTTAATGTGATCCTTATTTTTTTAAGCTTATACTTTTTTTTTTTTTAGTTGTCAATGGACTTTATTTATATGTAGTGCTGACAATCGAACCCAGTGCCTCACACATGCTAGGCAAGCACTCTACCACTGAGCCACCACCCCAGCCCAATATTATCCTTATTTTTTAAGTGAATATTTACCTCTAAGCATAAGAATGAGCAAAGTGAAAAAAACAACTTTTAAGAATAATTATTGTTGGGTGATAGAATTCCCAGTGACTTCTCATTTTTTTTTTTAAAGGCAAATGGGCATTATTTTTAAAATTAGAAGTAGAAAAGTCTTCTTAAGGATAGAGCTGCATGAACCAATTAGGTACAAACATCAATGAGATAAGAGAACTCAGTGGCGTGAACATGTCAGCTTTGTCACTTGAGCTGTGCTGCTGGGATTAATGTGACAGAAGTGCTGGTCTAAGAAGTACAGAAAAGAGCAGGTTTGCTATGCATCTGGTTTACTTTTTAAGCAGCTTCTTAGATCTGTTAAGTACAAGATTTAAATTTATTTGCCAACAACATGATTCTGTATTTAGAAGACCCAAAGAATTCCACCAGAAAACTTCTGGAACTCATAAACAAATTCAATAAAATAGGAGGATATAAAATTAACACCCTAAATCAATTGTGTTTCTATACACCAATGATGAATCAACTGAAAGAGAAATTGGGAAAACTATCCCATTCACAATAGCCTCAAAAATAAAATAAAATACTTGGGAATCAATCTAACAAAGAAGTGAAAAACATCCATACAGAAAACTACAGAACACTAAAGAAAGAAACTGAAGAAGATGGGAAGCTCTCCCAAGGGTCTTGGATAGGCAGAATTAATATTGTCAGAATGGCCATACTACCAAAAGTGCTATACAGATTTAATGCAATTCCTATTAAAGTTCCAATGATGTTCTTCATAGAAATAGAAAAAGCAGTTGTGAAATTTACTTGGAAAAATAAGAGGCTCAGAATAGCCAAAGCAATCCTTAGCAAGAAGAGTGAAGTAGGAGGCATCACAATGTCAGACTTTAAATTATACGACAGAGGTATAGTAACAAAAACAGCATGGTATTGGCACCAAAACAGACATGAAGACCAATGGAACAGAAGAGAAGACACAGAGACAAACCATATAAATACAGTTAATCTCATATTAGACAAAGGCACCATAAACAAACATTGGAGGAAAGATAGCCTCTTAAACAAGTGGTGCTGGGAAAGCTGGAAATCTATATGTAGCCAAATGAAATTGAACCCCTATCTCTCACCCTGCACAAAACTCAAAGTGGATCAAGGACCTAGGCATTATACCAGAGACCCTGTGCCTACTAAGAAGATAATGTCCATCATGTCGTCTTAGGAACCAACTTCCTCAACAAGACTCCCAAAGCACAAGAATCAAAAATCAAGAATCAATAAATGGGATGGTATCAAACTAAAAAGCTTCTTCACAGCAAAAGAAACAATCAAGAATGTGAACAGAGAGCTGATAGAATAGGAGAAAATCTTTGCCACCTTCACCTCAGAGCATTAATCTCTAGGATATACAAAGAACTCAAAAACTCTAACACCAAAAACAAAACAAAACAAAAAACCAAAATAAAACAAATAACCCAGTCAATAAATGGGCAAAAGAACTGAACAGACACTTCACAGAAGAAATATGAATGGTCAACAAATATATGAAAAAATGTTCAACATTACTAGCAATTAGAGAAATGCAAACTAAAACTACACTGAGATTTCATCTCACTCTAGTCAGAATGGCAATTATCAAGAATACAAGTAACATTAAGTGCTGGTGAGGATATGGGGTAAAGGTACACTTATACATTGTTGGTGGGACTGCATATTGGTGCAACCACTCTGAAAAGCAGTGTGGAGATTCCTCAGAAAAGTTGGAATGGAACCACCATTTGATCCAGTTATACCACTCCTCAGTATATATCCAAAAATCAGCATACTACAGTGATGTAGCCACATGAATGTTTACAGCAGCTCACTTCACAGTAGCTAAGCTATGTAACCAACCTAGGTGCCCTTCCAAATGAATGGATAAAGAAAATGTGGCATATATACACAATGGAATATTACTCAGCCATAAAGAAGAATGAAATTATGGCATTTGCCAGTAAATGGATGGAACTGGACACTGTCATGCTTAGTGAAATAAGCCAATCCCAAAAAACCAAAGGTCAAATGTTCTCTCTGATATGTGGATGCTAACACAATATAAGGGGAACAGGGAAGAGTAGAAGTTCATTGGTTTAGACAAAGGTGAATGAAGGTAAAGGAGGAGGGATGGGAATAGGAAATACAGTAGATGAAGCAGACATCCCTTTCCTATGTTCATATAGGAATACTTGACCAGTGTAATTCTTCAACCAGAAGAATAGGATCCTACTTAGAATGAATTAAACTCATGTATGTATAATATGTCAAAATACATTCTACAGTCATCTATATCTAAAAAGAGCAAATTTATCACAAAAAATAAATTTACATGTAGGAGATAAAACTACTTTTTGTTTTTTGTTGCTGGGGATTGAACCCAGGGCCTTGCACATGCTAAGCACATGATCTACCACTGAACTACACCCCTAAGCCCTAGACTATTTTTTAAAAAACAGGTAAATTCAGTGTTGTGTGTTGTTGAATGCCATTCGAATATTCTTGTTCTAGATCAATTTTATGATGTCATTGATAAGTCCTGGCTGTAGAAAGATCAATGTTTTCTTTTTTGCAGTATAGGCAATTGAGCCCGGGTCCTCACTTGTACTAGGCAAATTTTCTTCCACTAAGCTACATTCCCAGCCCTTTTTAAAATTTTATTTTATTTATTTTTTGGTACCGGGGATTGAACTCGGGGACACTTGACAACTGAGCCACATCCCTAGCCCTGTTTTGTGTTTTATGTAGAGACAGGGTCTCACTGAGTTGCTTAGCATCTCGCCATTGCTGAGGCTGGCTTTGAACTCGTGATTCTCTTGTCTTAGCCTCCCTATTAAATTTTATTTTGAGACAGGGTCTTGCTAAATTTCCAAGGCTGGCCTTGAACTTGCAGTTCTTGTGCCTCAGCCTCCTGAGATTACAGGTGTGTGCCACTGTGCTCATTTTAGGGGGATAAATTTTTTTTTTTTTTTTAATATTTTAGTTGTTGATGGATCTTTATTTTATTCATTTATTATTTATATGTGGTGCTGAGGATTGAATCCAGTGCTTCATGCATGCTAGGCAAGCGCTCCACCACTGAGCCACAGCCACAGCCACAGCCCCAGGGATAAGTTTTAAAGTCAAGAATCACTCTAGTCAGTATATAGTCAATAGATATGATCCATATGAAAACTTGAAGAGGATTCATAATGGCTTAACTATTTTCCTGCTTATTATCCACTCAGATCCATCTGCAAATCTTGCCATCTAGTCTTCCTCATTTCTGTTTCTATAGTTTTTCCTTCCCTAATCTATGGATTAAGATTTGACGTTCAACTTTATTTTCCTTTTATTTATCAACTTGTGCATTTTTCTCAGGTTTTTAAAAAATATTTCACACATTCTTGCTGATTCTGCAGCTTTGTACCAAATGCAGACTTAGTTTATTTTTGTATCATCAGGCAAAGTTAAGTTGCAGTCTCTCAGCACTTTTGTAAATCTTCTTGTGATCTTCCTACATACACTTTTTTAAAAAAATATTTTTAGTTGTAGAAGGACACAATATCTTTATTTGATTTATTTTTATGTGGTGCTGAGGATCGAACCCAGTGCCTCACATGTGTGAGGCAAGCACTCTACCACTGAGCCACAACCCCAGCCCCACTATATACACTTTTAAGTTTAAATACCTGATGTATAGTTTTTACAGGTAGACATGGGAGAGGGAAAGGAAACTACTTCTTAGAAATAGACATTGGTTTGAACATTTAAAAATAAAGTAAACTGTAATGATTAGTTTTTGGAGTAATGAAAAGTTTTGGAAATAGTGTTAATGGTTGTACAGTGTAGATGTACTTAATGCTACTGAGTTGTACACTTAAGAATAGTTTAAAGTGGCTAATTTTATGTTACATATATTACCACAATTTAGAAAAATTAATAATATACCAAAACCCATTGGTTTACACAATTTAAACATGTGAAATGTATGGCATGTGACCCGTATCTCAGTAAAGCTGTTTAAAAAAAAAAGACTTGCTGGGCTTGGTGGCTCACAGCTATAATTCTAGTAACTTGGGAAGCTGAGGCAGGAGGAATACAGGTTCACAGCCAGCCTCAGCAACTTACTGAGATAGTCTCAAAATGAAAAGGACTGAGGCATAGCCTGGTTTCAATCCCTAGTATGAGGAGGGGAAAAACAACTCTTAAGCTTAATTGAATCTAAACTGTGTATGTCCACATTGCTGAAGAACATAATATTGAGATTCATTAATTTTGTTTATATAGACAAATACTAAGGTGAAAATTTATGTAAAACTGGAAAATGCTGCCAGATGTGATACTATCATCATGTCCCCTTATTAAGTAATGAATGGCTTTACAGTGAAATCACACTGTATACGAATGTTAGAATCTCAGTATGGTAAAAAATAGTAGAAAAATAGAATAATTCCTCAAATTTCCTCTATATCATGAAGTCCTTGTAGTAGAAGACAAAGCCTAGTTTTAGTGGAAGGTGGAATAGAGAAGGTAGCATGGTGAGACAAATATAGAAAAATTTCTTAATAAAATTTTGCTTTTAGTTTTTTTCACTTAAATTTTCATTAGTTGATTATTGGTATACTATGACTTTTGTAATTTTTTTTTGCTTTCTAAGCTATTAAGTATTTCAAATACTGTAGTTATTTTGAACATAAGAGCTTAGATGGAAGTCAGATTTGTCTTGTGTTAAATGGTTTGTCTGATTTGTTTTGACCCTAGGTATGACGTCTCCGACTTCATTATATGATAGGTACAGCTCCCCAACAGCCAGTACTACTAGAAGGCGGCTATTTCCTGAAAATGATAGCCCCTCTGATGGAGGGACACCTGGGCGCATTCCCCCACAACCCCTAGTCAATGCTGTACCTGTGCAGAATGTATCTGGGGAGGCTGTTTCTGTCACACCAGTTCCTGGACAGACCTTAGTCACCATGGCTACTGCCACTGTCACCGCCAACAATGGACAGACAGTGACCATTCCTGTACAAGGTAAGGAAGAGTTGGATATTGAGTTCTCTGGCATTTATTAGAAAGTTCTTTGAGACTTGGCTAGAGTGATGATGTCTAGAATAGAAAAGGGATGGGGAAAGGAACCTTGGGAGGAAAGAAACAGAAACCTCTGCCAGGAGAGCCACTTATTTTCAACATTTTCTTCATGTCTTTTTTTCCCGTGCTGTAACAAACTGATGCAGGTATTGCCAATGAAAATGGAGGGATAACATTCTTCCCAGTCCAAGTCAATGTTGGAGGACAGGCACAGGCTGTGACTGGCTCCATTCAGCCCCTCAGTGCTCAGGCCCTGACTGGAAGTCTGAGCTCTCAACAGGTGACAGGAACAACTTTGCAAGTCCCTGGTCAAGTGGCCATTCAACAGATTTCCCCAGGTGGACAACAGCAGAAACAAGGCCAACCTTTAGCCAGCAGCAATGTTAGACCCAAGAAGACCAGCTCATTATCACTTTTCTTTAGAAAGGTAATTTTTTTAATGTGCCCTTACCAGAACACAAGCTGGGGAAATATAAGTATTAAACAAAATTTTAAATATTATTTATCTATTAGGTGTACCACTTAGCAGGTGTCCGCCTTCGGGATCTTTGTACTAAACTAGATATTTCAGATGAACTGAGGAAAAAAATTTGGACCTGCTTTGAATTCTCCATAATTCAGTGTACAGAACTTATGATGGACAGACATCTGGACCAGCTGTTAATGTGTGCCATTTATGTGATGGCAAAGGTGGGTACCATTCAAGGTTAGAAAGGCAAGGGCAAAAATATTATGTCTCTTCTCCAAATATTTACTTAGCAGCTCTCTTGAGATATAATCTATTTAAAATGTACAATTTAATGGATCTTAGTATATTCACAGATATATGTAATCTTCATAATTTTAGAATATTCAATTGTGTAGATATGTGGCATTATTTTTATTCAAAAAATGATGGACATCTGGGTTGTTTCTGTTCTTTGGCTATTATGAATAACACTGCTGTTAGCATTTGTGTATGTGTTTGTGTGGGTATACATACTTTTTAAAATTTTTTTTTTTTTAATTTTTGTTATATACCTAGGAATGGATCAAAGGATTATATGGTAAATCTGTTTAATCATTTGGGAAAGGCCAAACTGTTCTCCAGTGTACTGTACCCTTTTACCACCAGCATTATGAGGGCCTTAATTTCATTACTTTCATAACAATACTTTTTTAAAAAAAATGTTTTTAGATGTAGATGGACACAATACCTTTATTTTATTTATTTATTTTTGTGTTGGTGAGGATTGAATCCGGTGTCTCACATGTACTGGGTAAGTGTTCTACCACTGAGCTATAAGCGCAGCCCCACAATACTGTTTTTTTTCTTTGGTACCAGGGATTGAACTCAGGGGTACTCGACTACTGAGCCACATCCCCAGCCCTATTTTGTGTTTTATGTAGAGACAGGGTCTCACTGAGTTGCTTAGCGCCTCGCCGTTGCTGAGGTTGGCTTTGAACTCGTGATTCTCCTCTCAGCCTCCCAGAGTGCTGGGATTACAAGCGTGAGCCACCGCACCCGGCTCCTACAATACTTTTTATCTTTGTTTTTTATAAAAAATATTTTAACTTGAGGTGAAATTCACATTATGTAAAGTTAACCATTTTAACATGAACAATTCAGTGGCTTTTAGTACATTCACGCCCAGCACCTCTATCTAGTTCCAAAACATTTTCATCCTTGCATAATAAAATCCCTTACTGATTAAGTAGTTTCTTCCTATCACCCTCCCATGGCACCTAGCAAACAGTGATCTGTGTTCTGACTGTATGGATTGACTTGTTTTGATATTTCATATAAATGGAATGGTATAATATTGACCTTTTGTGTATGGCTTCTTTCATTTAGGATACTATTTCCAAAGTATATCCATCTATCAGTACTCCATTCCTTTTTACGGCTGAATGATCATCCACTGTATGGATATACCAGAATTTATCCATTCATCCATTGAGGGACGTTTGACCTCTTTCCAACCCTTGGCTGCTGTTAATGTTGTTGTGAATGTTCGTGTACATGTACTTGTTTGCATGCCTATTTTCAATTTTAATTTAAATTTTTAAATTTTGAGATAATGTCTTAAGTTGCTGAGGCTGGTTTAGAATTTACAATCTTCCTATCTCAGTCTCTCGAGTTGCTGGGATTATGGGTGTGTGCCACCATGCCTGGCTGTTTTCAGTTCTTTAGAGTTTATACCTAGAAGTGGAATTGCAGGGTCATATAGTAATTCTGTTTAACATTTTGAGGAAGAATCATTTAACATTGTTACCAGTAATGCAAGAAAGTTCTAGTTTCTCTATATCCTTGCCACCTTATTTTACATATATATAAATTTTAGTTTGGGGTATTGAGATGTATCTCATTATGGTTTCGAATTGTGTTTTCTTAATAATGAATGATGCTTAACGTCTTTTATTGTGCCCTGTTGGACTTCATATATGCATTTTGATTCCAGCCTTTCTACTAGGTATGAAGTACTGTCTTTTTGTGGTTTTGATTTTTTAAATTTTGACTGATGTTAAACTTCTTGTAATTTGCTTACTGGCCATTTGTGTATCTTCTTTGGACAAGCATCTCTTTAAATCTTTTGCTCATTTTTAAAATTGGATTATTTATTTTTGAATTGTTGGAGTTCTTTATGTACAACTACTTTGTCCTACATATGATTTGCAAATATTTTCTCCTATTTTGTGTATTTTTTCTTTTCTTTTTGGTGGTGCTTGGTGATTGAACCCAGTGCCTCAAGCATGCTTGACAAGTGCTCTACTACTAAGCTTCACCCCCAGTCCAGTGTGTTGTCTTTTCACTTACTTGATAGTGTCATTTGAAGCTCTTACAAGCTTTTATAAAACTTTTTAATTTTGATGAAATCCAGGTAACTACTTCTTGGTTTGTTGTCATATCTAAGAATCTGTTGCCAAACTTTGAGAAACAATTTCATGAAGTTTTATTTCTAGGCTTTCTTCTGTATTTTTTACTTTTATCTCTTCACTTAGGTCTTTGACCCATTTTAAGTAATTTTTGTATATGCTATGAAATAGAAATCCAGCTTCTTTTTTTGTGGTTCTCCAGCTTCTCCAACACCATTATTAAAATGAATATTTTTCCCCATTGAATAATCCTGGCACCTTTGTGGAAAATCAATTGATCAGACACACACAGACATATAGGCTTATTTCTAGACAATCATTTCTATTCTATCCACCTGTGTGTCTGTCCTTATGTAGTATCATACTCTTTTGATGACTATTGTTTTTTTATAAGGTTTTTAAACTGGGAAATGCAGGTCCTCCTTTTATTTTTCTTTTCAGTTATTTTGATTGTGTTAGTCCCTTGAAATTCCATATGAATTTTAGAATCAAGTTGTCAATGTAACAGTCATCTGAGATTCTGACAGGTTACACTGAATCTGTAGATTGATTTAGGAAGTTTTGCCATCTTAATTTTAAGTGATTTGATTGTTGAATATGGCATGCTTTTACATTTATTTAGATCTTTTTTAATGGTCTTTCAACAGTGTTTTACACTTTGGAAAGTATGACTCTTGCCCTTTTGTTACATTCATTCCTACATATTCTTTTTGATGCTATTGTAAATGTAACTTTCATTTTTGATATGTTCACTGCAAGTGTGTAGGAACAATTGATTTTTGTATATTGGTCTAGTATCCAGGAATCCAGCTGAACTTACTAGTTCTAATAGATTTTTAGTTGATTCTTTAGAATTTTCCATGTATAAGACTGTAATCTTATAATTTTATTTCTTGTCCAAATTAGATACTTTTCATTTCCTTTTTCTTTCCCAGTTACCTTGGCTAAAACCTACCATGTTAAATATAAAAGTTGAAAGCAGAATCCTTTTTCCTGATTTTAGTAAGAAAACACTTAATCTTTTATCACTACTCAAGTATGATACTCAACTATGAAGTCTGACTTTCACTATTTTCTTGGATGCCCTTTATCAGATTGAGGACACTCCCTTTATGTTCCTAGTTTGTTGACTTTTTATCACAAAGAGGTGTTAGATTTTGTTCTTTTTTTCCCTGATTTTATTGTGTTTTACTTATTCTCATACATTGATTTTCTTATGTAAGACCAGCCTTGTATTCCCAATGTTAAATTCCTTTTGGTCACATTGTATAGTTTTATGTGTTGCTAGGTTTAGTTTACTAATAGTTTGTTGAATTTTGTCATTATTAATTGGCCTACAGTTCTGTTATTACAGTTTTGTTATTAGGGTAATACTAGCCTCACAGAATGAGTAGAGAAATATTCCCTCCTCTTCCTCCTCTTGTATTATTGGTAATAGTTTTTAAAAAATTTGGTATCCATCAGGGGCTTTTTATTCACTTATTGATGAATAATTTAGTCTCTATTGTAATAGATCTATTCAAATCATCTGTTTCTTCTAGAATTTGTTTTGTTAATTTTATGTCCTTATTCAAGAGTCGGGGGGCACATGGTAGTGGTGCATGCCTATAATCCCAGCTACTCAGGAGGCTAAAGCAGGAAGATTGTAAGTTGGAGGACAACTTCAGCAACCTATCAAGATCCTGTCTAAAAATAAATAAAAACACAAGAGTTTGTTTCCTCTGGGCTAATTTGTTGTCGTGTAATTGTTCATAATATTCCCTTACAGACCATTTATTTATATGTAGTGTTGGAGATTGAAATCAGGGCCTTGCACATGCTAGCAAGCTTTGTGCTACTGAGCTACATCCCCAGCCCCTTTATAGTCCTGTTTATCCTTTAAGAGGAGAAATAATGTCCTCTTTCAAGATTTCTGATTATAGTAATTTGAGTCTTCTCCCTTATTTCTCTTGGTCAGTCTAACTAAAGTTTTGTCAATTTTGATCTTTTCAAAGAACTAGCCAGTTGGTTTCATTTATTTTCTCTTTCATTTATATTGTTTATTATTTATTTCTGCTTATTTGAGGCTTAGTTTTTGCTCTTTCTAGTATCCTCAGATGGACTTTTTTCAAAGTCTTTGTAAAGATATTTCTAATATCTTAACATCCTTTTATAATGTAAGCACTAACAGTTATAAATAGACACTGCATTAGCTGCATCTCTTGAGTATACTATATATATTCATCTCAAGGTCTTTTTGGATTTCCCTTTTGGTTTCTTTTTGACTCATTTGTTATCTAGGAATATGTTAATTTCTACATTTTTCCTGAATTTCTTTCCTTTACTGACTTCTGGTTTCATTTAACTTTGGCTGAAAAGAAAACATTGTGTTATTTCAGTCCTTTTAAATGTATCCAGGTTTTACAGCCTTGTGTATGGTCCATCCTGGAGAATTTCTACACACGTTGGAGAAGAGTGTGTGTTGTCACCTTTAGGTGTTCTATAGATGTTGGTTAGGTCTAGTTGTTTCATAGTGTTAGTCTATTTTTTCATTGAGCTTCTGCCTCAATCTTTTATCCATATTGAAGGTTAAATCTACAAATATTATTGAAATTTTCTGTTTTCCCCTTCATTTTTGTGTTTTCGTTGTTTTTGTGGTTCTAGGGATTGAACTGAGGGCATTCCACATGCTAGGCAAGCATTCTACACTGAGCTACACCCCTAGCCTTGGTTCATGTAACTTAATGCCCTGTTATTATGTGTGCTTGTATTTACTACTTCCTAGTATAGCTTCCTGATGGGTCTTTTTATTATGAAATATCCCATATCTCCCTTTGACAACTTTTTTTTGTTCTAAAATTTGTTTTATAGTGTGATATTTGTGTAGTTGCAACCCAACTTTTTTGTGGTTGTGATCTGCTAAATCTATCTTTTCATTTTACTTCAAATACGTGTGTGTGTGTGTGTGTGTGTGTGTGTGTGTGTGTGTATTTGTACTGGGCATTGAATCCAGAGCCACTTTACCACTGAGGTATCCCCCAGCCATTTTTGAGACATGGTCTCGCTATGTTGCTGAGGCTGGCCTTGAACTTGAGGGTCCTGCTTCAGCCTCCCAGGTTGCTGGGATTATAGGCATGTGCCACTGCACTCAGCTTGTATTTTTCGGTGGGGTAGTGAGAACCAGAGATTGAATTCAAGGGCACTCAACCACTGAGCCACATCCCCAGCCCTATTTTGTATGTTTTTTAAATGATTGCCTTTAAAAATATATATATTTTCTTAGTTGTCAATGGACTTTATTTATATGTGGTGCTGAGAATCGAACTCAGTGCCTCACACACGCTAGACAAGTGCTCTACCACTGAACCACAACCCTGGTCCCTATTTTGTACTTTTTATTTAGAGACAGGGTCTTACTGAGTTGCTTAGCATCTTGCCGTTGCTGAGGCTGGCTTTGCACTTGTGCTTCTCCTGCCTCAGCCTCCCGATCCACTGGGATTACAGGTGCGCATCACCGTGCCTGGCCCAGCTTGTATTTGTAAATCTAACATATCTTCTGTAAACAGAATACAGTTGGATCATTTATCATCTGATCTGACAAACTCCACCTTTTGACTGTTATTTAACTCATTCACTTTAATGTTGATATAATTGGATTTACATCTGCCATTTTTTTGTTTTCTATTTCTTTTTGGTTTTTTATTGCTTTTTGCATTAGGTATTTTCTAATGTAGAATTTTAATTTTAGTAAAGAATTCTTAACACCATCTTTGGTTTCCTTAGTGGTTGCATTGTTTACATATTACAGATCCAACTGCTGCTTGTCATTATTACTTGATATACTTGTATCACTTTTTGAAAAGTATTTATAGTTATGTTAATCTTATTTTTTTTAAAAATTTCTAGTTGTTGATTGACCTTTATTTATTCATTTATTTATATGTGGTGCTGAGGATCGAACCCAGTGCCTCCCACATGCAAAGCAATCACTACCACTGAGCCACAATCCCAGCCCAAATCTTATTTTTATTTCTGCTTCTCTTATTGGTTCTCATGGATTCTAGCTGACATCTGGAATCATTTCTTGTTTCCAATACAGCTTTGCTCCTGTCTACCCCTTTTGTATTATTTCTGGAAAATACATTACATTTCTATGTTACAGCTCCAACAATACATCATATACATATTGTTTTATACAATTGTTTTTAATCAATTAAGAGAAAAATATGCCTTTATATTGTCTTTATAATTACATAATGTCGTTACCAGTGTTCTTGGCCTTTTTCACATATATCTGGATGACTGTCCAGGTGCACTTGTTTTAGCTTCAAGAATTTTCTGTAGTATACGTGGTAAAGGGTGTCTGCTAGCAAGCACATTCTCTTCTTGAGAATATATTTCACTTTCATTTATGAAAGATAACTTTGAATATGTTACATCTTGACCTATATAGTCTGTTATTTTATTGGGGGTTTCCCTGTAAATGAAAAAAATTGCTTTTCTCATTAATATTCTCTTTGACTTTCTGCATTTTTACTATGATATATTGGGGCATGGATCTCTGAGTATCCTACTTGGAGTTTCTTGGGGTTTGTGGATATGTACATTAATGTTTTAAAATCAGCTGGGAAGATTTCAGTCTGTTTCTCTGAACACTTTGGCTTCTCTCCTTCTATTTTCTCTTCCTTGGTACTCCCATTACACACAGGATGGTGCGTACATTTCTCTGAGACTTTCTAACTCTGTTCTTTAGATCATACAATCTCTTTATTCAGTTTTGCTGATTCTTCTGTTCTGGTTCAAATTTACTACTTTTCTCCTATAGTCAATTTTTTATTTCAGTTATTATACTTTTCTATACCAGGTCTTGATTCACATTCCACAATCTTCTTATTGAATTTTAGATTTTCTTTAATAGATGTTTTCTTCATTTGCTATATGTCCTTAGGACCATTTCCAGAGACTTTACATTACTGTATTTATTTGTTTGTTTGTTTATTTTGGGTACCAGGGATTGAACTCAAGGGCACTCACCACTGAGCCCCATCCCCAGCCCTATTTTGTGTTTTATTTAGAGACAGGGTCTCACTGTTTAGCACCTCGTTGTGGCTGAGGCTGGCTTTGAACTCGCAATTCTCCTGTCTCAGCCTCCCAAAGTGCTGGGATTACAGGCGTGTGCCACTGTGCCCAGTGCATCACTGTTTTTAAATACAATTTTTACTACTCGTAGTGGATAGCAGATTCACTGAGCTTTTCACTCTATCATGCTGGAAGTTGATCTCTGAGTACTCTTGTTCTTTGCCAGGTCACAAAAGAAGACAAGTCCTTCCAGAATATTATGCGTTGTTATAGGACTCAGCCACAGGCCAGAAGCCAGGTAACTATGGGCTGAAAGTAAAGCTTAAAGTCTGTGGTGAATACAAAGATTAACTACTTTAAGGGAAGTTGCTACTTTAATCTTTCTTTAGTCACTGACAACTTCACATGTTGGTTAGGTCCTCTTTTCCTTCAAGGGCAACAATATGGAATATTTCTTTCTTTTTTTTTAAATTTTTTTTAGTTGTTGATTGACCTTTATTTATTCATTTATTTATATGTGGTGCTGAGGATTGAACCCAGTGCCTCCCACAAGCGAGGCAAGCACTCTACCACTGAGCCACAACCCCAGCCCCTGGAATATTTCTTTATTCACAGAACCACTAAATAAAAATTAAGAGGTTACCTTTCTCTGATTTAGTAAACAATACTGTACATTTAACCAAGATAATGTTAAATGAAAAAACCCATTTATACTTTTAATACCATTTATCTCTCAAAGGCAAGAATGCTGGATCTTTGCAGATGAATTAAAATGAATTGAATTTTATGGTTGGGTGCTATTATGCTCTGTGGTATTTTAGGCAGTACATGGAATGTGAAGCTAGACAGGCTCTGATGTAAATTCTGGATTTGTTATTTAATAGCTGTGTGACCATGGCTGCATTTCTTAACATCCCCGAGAAAGACAACTCCCACTTACTGTTGTGAGAATTAACATATCAAGTTTCTATCATTTAGGATGCATTTAATAAATACTAATTTCTGTCCCACTCTGTCTCTTTAAAGGTGTATAGAAGTGTTTTGATAAAAGGGAAAAGAAAAAGAAGAAATTCTGGCAGCAGTGAGAGCAGAAGCCATCAGAATTCTCCAATAGAACTAAACAAAGACAGAAGTAAGTAGATCTTTATGAACTCCAACAGAATTATGAAATTTCCTTATTTTTTAGGCCTAGGAGACTAAGGATTACTACATGAAGTAACTACTATAGAAAGTGCCTTTCTGTCAAAGAATCTGCTGGAAATATAAGTTCTAGTTTTAGTGGCAAAGTTGTTCTTCATTCCATCATTCTGAGGCACAAAGTGCATAGCACTTTTCTCTAGGGGAAAAGGCTTTTCTCTTGGGAAAGGCTTCAGGCAAGAATCTGTTGGCCTGAGTTCCAGAAAGAGCTGGCTTGTCAGTTGGAGCCATGCTATGGAAATGCCATCCCTAGTTACTGAGTTGCACCACTCAGTGCAGGGCTCAGATCCTAGAAAACTTGGTGTAACATTAATGGAAACTAACCTGCAAACCTGTATTCCAGATATGGCATGGGAATAAAGTTATTTTCTGAATTTTGCTTCTTGGTATAAAGATTAAACTTCCCACTTTAGTAGTGCAGGTAGCTGTTCAGCTTTTTGCTTCTCAATTTTCCTTTTTAAAACAATCAGTACTAGCAAACTTTGTAACACTTCATTCTCCCGGCTGTAGCCAGTAGAGACTCCAGTCCTGTCATGAGGTCAAGCAGCACCTTGCCAGTTCCACAGCCTAGCAGTGCCCCTCCTACACCTACTCGTCTCACAGGTGCCAACAGTGACGTGGAAGAGGAGGAGAGAGGAGACCTCATTCAGTTTTACAACAACATCTACATAAAACAAATTAAAACATTTGCTATGAAGTACTCACAGGCAAACATAGTAAGTTTCATAGTATTTCTTTCATGCTTTTTTCCACTCCTGAGGAATGAAGACTCATTTATGTTTGATCTGTTTGTGTGTAAACTAGATTAATAAGCAACTATTAAGTAAAACTAAGGAAGTCTTCAAGAGAAGAAATTTGCCTATCCAATATCATTAAGCATTAAGAATAAGATTGTAGCGGGGCTGGGATTGTAGCTCAGCGGTAGAGCGCTTGCCTCGCATGCGTGGGGCCTTGGGTTCGATCCTCAGCACCACATACAAAGCAGTAAAATAAAGACATTGTGTCCCATCTACAACTAAAAAAAATATTAAAAAAAAAAAAAAGAATAAGATTGTAGGGCTGAGATTGTAGCTCAGCGGAAGAGCACTTGCCTCGCATGCGTGAGGCACTGGGTTCGATCCTCAGCATCACATATAAAAATAAATAAATAAAGATATTTAAAAAAAAAAAAAAAGAATAAGATTGTATTTGGCTTCCCTACAAAGTACAAGACAGTTACATGGATTCAAATTATTCAGTATTTAATGGTGGTAGTGATCATACCAATTATTACATTTTCTTTATGCCTCATTTTCTCATAAAATTGAGAAGTAGTTTCTAGTTTATAGGATTGTTGCAAGGATGAGATGACAGTAATCGATTTAAAAATGCTTAAAACAGTGATGGGGATAAACTAAGCACTTAAAATGTTTGCTACTTATGATTTCCTTTAGGTTTGATTGTTGCTAATACATCACTGTGTACCATTTATAAAACTACTGGCTTATTATACCTCTTAAAAACTTTCTAATCAGGTATTTTAATTAAAATGATTTTCTTAGAATTACTGATTTTGTTTTTAACAGATGGATGCACCTCCACTCTCTCCCTATCCATTTGTCAGAACAGGCTCCCCTCGCCGAATACAGTTATCTCAAAATCATCCTGTCTACATTTCCCCACATAAAAATGAAACAATGCTTTCACCACGAGAAAAGATTTTTTACTACTTCAGCAACAGTCCGTCAAAGGTGAGACTGACATAAATGTTGGCCTTTATAAACCTGAAAATGCTTTTAGGATGCTCCAAATAGGGTTTGGGCTAATCCTAGGCATTCACTAAACTGATGGGAACAGTGGTCAATAAGTCACAGCAAAAACCACGGTTGGTTGATTTGATTTTTTACAAAAAAATCAAATCCTTTATAGGTAAAGGAAAATACTGTAAAAGAATAAAAAAACATGTCCATGTGGTTGGAAACAGGTAAAGGATTCAAAATTATCTTTATCTACCCACCCCACCAACACATTTATTTGTGCATTTTCAACATTCTGCTGTAAATCTGGAGATTGTAAAGTTTTATTTTCCAAATTTGTTAGAGATCCAAATTTTCTGTTTCTTATTACAGAGTTCCTATTTCTAGGATGGGCAGTGTCTGTCCTCTGGACTCTGTCAAAGGGAAGAAATGAAGAGTGCAGTGTGATAGTCCTAAATTTATGTGGTAGCAATCTGCCTCCTCCTGAGAAGAGTGGGAACAAGTCAGGCTGAATGGTGAAAAGTTAGAAAGTTGCAGAGAAGCAGATGAAAACATGTCCTGGAGGCAATAAGGTCAGATTATTGGGAATCATTTAACAATGGTAGAGGGTGAGGAAAATACTGTAAAAGAATAAAGAAACATGTCCATCAAATGCACGATCTTTGGATCCTGTACAGGAAAACACTGCTTATAAAGGACATTATTGGGACAACTAGAAAAATATCAATGTAGGCTTCAATATAGTATTTATCTTAAAACTTGTTAAATTTCTTTGGTATTTATGATACTGCATTATATAGGAGACTCTGCTTAAAGTATTGAGATGTGAAATGTCCCAGTGTCAGCTGCTTAGGAAATACATCTGTACACACACATATACCCCACAACTTACACAGCAGGAACAAATATGGTTAAATGTCAATACCTGATAATGGGACTTCAATGTACTATTCTTTGAACTTTGTAGGCTTGGAATCTTATAAGTACCCCATCCCTTGGAAGAAATTTATAACTTGTTGAAAATTAGCATAAATGAAGACATACCAGTGCTCAAGCATTAAAATGACAAAATTTCCTCCTACCAAAACATAAGTTTAGTCAAATTCCATTGATATTCCAGGTTGGATTGTTTATGGAACTCAGAAACAAACTGGTAATTATAACCTCCCAAAAACTGGAGTGGGAGGAAGTGACTTAACATTTTCTATAAAATCGACTCTTAGCTGATAACCAAATAAACTCCAAATGGATTAGTGAGTTAAAAGAGAAAAAAGGAATCACAAAACTAGAAGGTGATAGACATTGCTGCATTTCTGAATACTAATACTTTCTAAATATAAAAATGTATAGGTATTAGACAAAGGAGATGAATTGGAATAATTCAAAAGAAGGTAAAAACGGAGGAAAAAGGCAAGAATATATAGAAAAATGGTAAACAGCAATTAAATGTAAGTGGTCTGAATATACTAATTAAAAGAAATTATCAGACTGAAAAAGCAAGACCAAACCATATGCTAGTTGTAAATAACCTCCTTTAAATGTAAAGACATACATAGTTTAAAATAAAAGGAAAATATTAGAGAGGCTGAGATAGAATCGCAAATTCAAAGCCAGCCTCAGCAACGGCGAGGCGCTAAGCAACTCAGTGAGACCCTGTCTCTACATAAAACACAAAGTAGGGCTGGGGATGTGGCTCAGCGGTCAAGTGCCCCTGAGTTCAATCTCCAGTACCAAAAAATTAAAATTAAAAAAAAAAATGAAAATAACCCAAATGTCCAGTAACTGATGAAAAAAGTATATCCATACAATGGAATATTATGTAGCAATAAAAAGGAATGAACTCATTTCAATATGGATAGACCTGGACAACATTGTTACAGAAGCCAGTTGCCAAAGACTGCATGTTATATGATTCCCCTTATGTGCAATGTCCAGAATAGGCAAGTACAGTGGCAGAAAGTAGATTAGTGTTTGCCTAGGAGGGAAGTTTCCAATTGTCAACCTAGATAGAAGTTACTTGCCTAAAGAGTCTACAACTCTGGGAACATAACAAAAACCATGAAGTTGTTACACTTTATGTGAGTTTTTTAAAGTTAAAGAATGGAAAAAGCAGCCAGGCGCGGTGGCACAAACCTGTAATCCCAGCACTCTGGGAGGCTGAGACAGGAGAATCGCGAGTTCAAATCCAGCCTCAGTAACGGCGAAGTGCTAAGCAACTCAGACCCTGTCTCTACATAAAACACAAAATAGGGCTGGGGATGTGGCTCAGTGGTTGAGTGCCCCTGAGCTCAATCTCCAGTATCAAAAAAAAAAAAAAAAAAAAAAAGAAGAAGAATGGAAAAAGTGCCGAGCACAGTGGCATACCCTTGTGCTGGGAAAATGAGACAGGAAAATCGCGAGTTCAAAGCCAGCCTCAGCAATGGCGAGGTGCTAAGCAACTCAGTGAGACCCTGTCTCTACATAAAACACAAAATAGGGCTGGGATGTGACTCAGTGGTCGAATGCCCCCAAGTTCAATCCCTGGTACAAAAAAAAAGAATGGAAAAAGCTATACCATGCTACCACTAATTAAAAGAAAGCTAGCGTAGCTCTATATTAATAAGTAATTAAGTAGATTTCAGAGTGTATGATCTATGATATTTTCTTAGTGATAGTGAGATTATACAATCCTCAATAGAAAAAAAAAAGGTTAATAGCCTGGTGACACATACCTGTCATTGCAGCTACTACAAAGGCTGAGGCAGGAGGATTGTAGGTTCATAGCCAGCTTGGGCAATTTAGCAAGATACTGTCTTAAAATAAAATGAAAAGAGTGTAGCTAAGTGGTAGGCTACCTGGTGTTCAATCTCCGGTATTACAAGAAAGACAGACTCAGAGATTCAACGTAATTTATAAAATATATAGGGAGAAATCAGTAAGGATATAAACATTATCAAGCTTCTTAGCTAACTGATGTCTATAGAACACTCCAACAGCATCACCTATACATGAAACATTTAAAAACAGACCACATTCTGGACCACAGACAAATCTCAAACTTTCTTTGTTAGTACTGGAGATTTTTTTTAAGAAACAAGTTTTAAAAATTGATGTATCTCTATGCAGCTTCATCAGGAAAAAGAATGACACATTACCAATATACACTAAAGGTATAATGAGGATTATTTTTTTTTTTTGACCAATAAATGACAATACAAATGAAATGGACCTAAACTAATAAAACTCACTCAAGAACTAGCCTCAAAATCATAGACCCAGACAGCTTTACTGATCAATTCTACCAAACATGTAAGGGAGAAATAATGCCAGTTCTATACAAATGAAGGAAAACAAATAACAAAATTTAACAATTCATGTAAAAACTATGAGAACGTCCTGAGAGAGGTCAATAATGAACATAAGCCAAAATATCTGTAGACAGCATCATCCTTAGTGGTGAAAGACTGAATACCTTTCCCCAAGATCAGGAATAAGGTGAGGATGTCCACTCTCGCTTCTGTTCAGCATCGTAACTGGAGGTCACACCATGTGCAATCAGGCGAGATAAAGAAGGCATACAAACTGAACTATGTACACAAAAACAACAAAGAATTGACAGTTTTTGGAACTAAGAAGATTTAAGGAGGTTATAAATATCCATATGGAAAAACATATTTCTATATACTAAAGAAGAATCAGAAGTAAAAAAAAAAATCAAACACGAAAAATAACATTTAAAAATTAAGTGTGAGACATAAAACTACAGAACCTTGTTGAAAGAAATTAAAACCTGAAAAAATAGATGTTATATTCATGATCTGGAAGACAGGATATCAGTTTCTCCCAGTTGATCTACAAATTAAACCCAATTTCACCCCAAATCCTAGCATAATTATTTGTGTAAATTAAACTGATGCTAAAATGTGTATGGAAAGGCAAGGGAAATACAATAACTAAAACAATTTGAAAAAGTAGGAGGAGTCACACTATCTGATTTCAAGACTCTCAGCAAAGCTATACAAGTATAGTGCTTCTCGGGGCTGGGATTGTGGCTCAGCGGTGGAGCACTTGCCTCGCATGCGTGAGGCCCTGGGTTCGATCCTCAGCACCATGTACAAAGCAATAAAATAAAGACATTGTGTCTATCTACAACTAAAAATATATATATATATTTAAAAAAAAAAAAAAGTATAGTGCTTCTCAAAGTACAGTTAGATTACTGGAATTTCCAGAAGCAGAGCAGCAGGTATATGTGGTCAACTGGTTTTCAACAAAGGTGACTTGGTGGAGAAAAGGATAGCTTTTTAAACAGATGGTGCTGAAATAACTGGATATCTATATACTATGATAACAAACTTATACCTGTATCCTGCATCACATAAAAACTCAAACCCAAGATGACATCTAGAAAATAAAAAATCTTGACTGACATGTGTTATGGAAAGATTTCTCAGATACATCAAAGCACAATCTATTAAGTATAAATTGTGTTTTATCAAAATTAACTTCTTGAAAAACACTGTTAAGAGAAAGAAAAAAACAAGTCATGGAAATTGAGAAGGTATTTACAAACCTCAACTGATAAAAGACATATATTTATAATATATAAAGAACTCTCAAACTCTAATAGAGGAAAATAAACCACCTAAGGCAAAAAGTTGGCAAAAGATTTAAACACACTGCACCCATTACATGCCTATTGGAATGGCTTCTATATAATGACAACAAGTTCTAGCAATGAGGTGGAGTAACTGTTGGAACTTTTCTCTCCTGTTGGTGAGAATGCCACTCTGGAATTTTGTGTGACAGTTTTCTTCTAATGTTAAACACACCCTTTACCATACAACCAGTAATCTCATTTCTAGGTATTCATTCACTCAAGTGAAAACTTATGTTCATATATGAACATGTGAATGTTTATGGTGACTTTAGTCCTAACCAAAAAGTATAAAACAATGGAAGTGTCCTTCATCTGGTTAAGGGACAGACTTGTAGTGCAGCAAAGAATGAACTACTTGGAGCTGGGATTGTAGCTCAGCGGTAGAGCGCTTGCTTCGCATGCATGAGGCCCTGAGTTCGATCCTCAGCACCACATACAAAGCAATAAAATAAAGACATTGTGTCCATCTACAACTAAAAAAAAAATAAAAAAATAAAAAGAATGGACTACTTTACAATAAAAAAGAAACAACTGATAAACCTGACAGTATGCATGAATTTCAAATGCATTAATGCCTAAGTACAAGATATGTACTCAGGCTACTTATCATGATTCCATTTCTGTGACATTCTAGAAAACACAAAACTATAGGACAGGAAACATTAGTGGTTGCATAGAAGTAAGTGGATGCAGGGAGGTATGAAATAGAGAAAAGGAAATGTTTTAGGTTTCTGTTATAGTATTTGTACAACTAGTTATTTGTCCAAACATGCAGATATACTAAAAAAAGGCGGCATACTGTATGTAAACCTAAGATGAGTAACCAATATCTTATGTGAAAAGGGATTAAGCATCCAGATCAGTGATTTCAATCCTGAATCTGCAGTATCACCAAAAGAAAGTCTAACCCAGAATTAGAAGTTTCTTCAATAAATAATAGTAACTATTAGGCTGTTAGGTGGAGAAATATTCATCATGATGACTTTATAGGTGATAACTGAGACCAGGGGAGAACATTACAAAGCAAGAAGTAATTTGGTTCTGGAGACAACTTATAATAAACTAACATTTACACCACCAAGAGAAAAGAATCAAGTATCACACAAGGTCAATTAAGATGAAGACATGCCAGTAGTAACAATTGCTATAGTTAGATGAAGAATAAGTCAAAGAACTATATACTTAATTATAGTAGTATAATTGTTTAACAGCATTCAGCAGTACTGCTATAATTAAGTAGTATATAATACATCAATAGAGGATTAGTCCATGATAGAGACATACTACAAAATACTGTAGCTGTTAAAAGAGATGTGATGGACCCATATATACTGATATGGGAAGATCTAAGGTGGTGTTGACTGTGCAAGTATTCTGAACAGTATGTAAGTATACTATTTTTAAAAAAACTTAGTTGTTGATGGACCTTTATTTTTTCCATTTATTTATATGTGGTGCTAAGAATCAAACCCAGTGCCTCACACATGCTAGGCAAGTGCTCTACCACCAAGCCACAACCCCAGCCCCTTAAGTATACTGTTTTAGACCGCATTACCCCAATACAATATTACATTTCTAGGAATTAGTGCATTCTTAGAAAACAGAAGCACACTAATTCGTTAGTGGAAGAATAACAACAGTAGGTATCCCTGGGGATTGGGTGAGGATAAAGAGCCTAGGTGTATTCTGAATTTTTTGGGGAATAAGAATTTATGTATGTTTAATGGGCTGGGATTGTAGCTCAGTGGTAGAGCGCTTGCCTCGTATGCGTGAGGCACTGGGTTTGATCCTCAGCACCACATAAAAATAAATAATAAAGATATTGTGTCCATCTACTACTAAAAAATATTAAAAAAAAAAAGAAAGAATTTATGTATGTTTAACCTCTTCTGTATTGTGTAAATGAATTACGATGTACAAAATATCGAGTGTTAATTTGTATATAATTAACATCACAATATATATTAATGTGCTATCTATATATTTTATAGTAACCTTTGCACAATCTGTCATACAATTAGCACTATATGATTAATGTGTTCAGTAAACAATATAAGAAATATCTGGGTAAGTGGGACACTAGAGAGACAGTAAATGCAGACCAGAGTTCTTTTAGGAATACCAAAGAAGGTGGAATAGAAAGGGTCAAAGGAAGCTTTCTTCAGATGATAAGATTTGTGAAAATGCATATGCTGATAAAGAACATTTGTGATTTTATTTAAAACCTCAAGTTGATCATTGCAAAGTAAAGAATAAAGTGATAACTGTGAATATGTGTAGGGGATGAGAAATGGAGTATAGATAAAATAAGACCAGCCAGAGTTTCTGAAGTTGGGTGAGGGGCATATGATGATTTAATCATACTGGTTTCTGTACTTTGTTTGAAATTTCCTAAACTAAATGTACATGAATATGCTCAGTATGATTTTTATGAGGAAACATAGATAACGAAGCAGCAACATTAAATAAAAATTTTTACCAAGAAGCTACCAGAAGATAGTGTTGAGAAAAAGCTTTTAGGACTCTGGAGAAAATGCTGAAGGCACTTAAGAGTCTCTCTAGCATTTCAGCACTGCCTTTCTCCACTGGGCTTCCTCATCGGAGCCACAGAACACAAAGGAATTTGAGTAACTTCTCAGTTCTTCCAAGGATTACATATACCTAGCTAGCACCAAACTAGAGCTTATGAATGACCCTTAGGGAATTAAGGCTTACTTCTCTAGTGAAGTCCTGGTTGAATAGCACTGCTTAAAAAAAAAAAAAAAAAACAAAAACAGATTAAGATGTACTCCATGTTTGTATAAATATGTCAAAATATATTGTCATGTATAACTCAAAAGAATAAAAATAGTAACACTAGACTGAAAAAAAGGGGCATAATACTGCTGTAAAACCATGCTGTCTTTAAAAAAGGAAAATAGATGTGTGTATCTAAGTGATTACTTGTGGCATGGCAATTTGATGCTCTATAGCTATTGTAAAAACAACAAATCACAAATCTGTGAACTTGTACATTGTAGAGATGTGTATATCAACATCATCTGTGAAGTTTGTTAAAAACACTCTGCCCCTACCCAGAGTGTCAGTCTCAGCCCTCTGACCTAGTGAAGTTTGCAGGATATATCATTCTCTGTAAAGGTATTATTTTTCCTGTAAAAGTGTTCAAATTCTTAAGAGGTAAACTGATTTAATTCATTTGAGATTCTTTAATACTGAGCTGTGTGCACTAACATTTTGAAGTTTTTGTGTTTTCTCCTCCACCATAGAGACTGAGAGAAATTAACAGTATGATACGGACAGGAGAAACTCCAACTAAAAAGAGAGGGATTCTTTTGGAAGATGGAAGTGAATCACCTGCAAAAAGAATTTGCCCAGAAAATCATTCTGCCTTATTACGCCGTCTCCAAGACGTAGCTAATGACCGAGGTTCCCACTGAGGTTAGTCCCTGGTATTGAAACTGTCTTTTCACAAACTGTTTAGCAGCATCATTCAATGCATGCTAGATTATGGAGTCCTTTTCCTTAATCCAGCTAGAGTCTATTAGAAATAGGAAGGGACATTTTTATAAGAACTAGACTCTTTTCAATATCCTCAAATGGAACATGTCTCTTGACATGTTCCAGCGGAGGAATTGTATTTTAAATTCATTCCTGTTTGTGGTCAGCTCTAATTCTTATGAAAAGCAGAACAAAACTTAAGTATTTTGTCCTCAAACATTTGGTAGGAGTGTGAGATTTCTGCATTCATGAAACAAAGGAGATGGCTCAGATTCCCCAGGTAGCATAGTCTCCTGTCCCGTGTGCACTTCTCCCTTTCCCCCTGTAGATGTGGTGCAGTGTGAAAAGTGATTGTTCGGTTGTGCAATGTCTGAATGAACCTGTATAAGTGGCGGCACTTTAGGGCTGTAAAATGCATGATTTTGTAACCCAGATTTTGCGGTATATTTCTGATGGCACTTTCTACAATGTGAACTTTATTAAGTACAAAACTTCTAGGCTAAATAGCCAATATTTTCTTTAACACTTTTATACTTTTTTAAACTGTTATATGCCCTAGTAGCCACCTTTTGGGCATGCTTTTTAAATTCTCCAGTTGTTATATAGGGATCAGCTGGTTAAGGAAAGATTTTTAAATCAAGTTGAACTAATTAATATGAAAAATTATGACCTCTTTCTTTAGGAGGTAGGTATCCAAAAGACATGTAAAATATGTTTGGGTATGTTCCTGGCAGTCTGAAAAAATAGGTTGGAGAATTTAGGTTTTTATTAGTACACAGTACCATTTATACAAATTAGAAAATATTATTTAACAGCTATTGAACTATCTATATATACACCTTTATTAATCACTATTGCTCCAGCAGTTTTAAAGTTGAATTAATCATCTTATTAGGGAAAAAATTCAATTGTAAATTGAATCAGTATAAACAAAGTTACTAGGTAACTTCATATTGCTCTAAAAGAAATATGGAACTTACACTGTTCAATTAGAATAGTGTTCTGCAAAAATATTTATAAAAACCTCTCGATACTGCTACTGTAATTTTATATCAAAATAAGTGTATTTTTCAATAAAGCATTTATAAATTCGTCTGTTTAGTTATATTGAGAAAGGGTGTTTAGTTTCCTGTATAAATGACAAAGAACAATCATTTATTGGTTTATTTTTCATCTCTACTAAACACATTAGTCAATCATCATTTAAATATCTGACTTCATTAGAAACCATTTTAACACTTTTTCTCCCTCCTGCCATAAAAATACAGTTAAGTAATTTGCCTTTAAAAAAAAAAAAAAACCCAACTAAGAACAAGTGTCCTGCTTTCCTCTCTGATACACTTCTCGGAGATGGCAGTCTGTAAATCAGTAGGACAGTAGGCTGAAGACTGAAGCAGTCTTCCACTTAGAGGTGCCAAGCTCTAGAATCTGCTCTCTATACCTATCCTCTCCATATGCTAACACATGTACAACTGAAACCACTGATTTAAAAACTATTAAATAGTGCTGATTTCTGTCTGCTCAGTTTAAATGAATGCAACTTACCTTTAGCATTATATTCAGAAAAATACATAAGCCTCAAGGTCCCCAATAATTTGGAGTACTGAACTAGATAACCATCCTAAGACACTTCTGACAGAAGTAATGCATTACTTAAAGAGAGATTTCCAAAATCTGCTGTTAGAACCTACATATTCATGGAAAACACTGATACCCAGTTATGGTTCACACGGTTTACTCTTCAGGCAGTCCTTTGCCATTAGTCTGCTTTAACTAGGCCGGAGTCCAGCAGGAAAGTGCACGGTGCACCAGATTCACCATCTCTTAAGTTGCTACTGTTTTCTCTTCTTTACTGAAGGGTTGTACTGAGCCAGGCTTTACCCATGACAGGCCAGCAACATGAACACTTTTATTGTGCTGTTCTTCAGGCTTCTTCTAGGCACAATCAAAAACAGACATTAAAAAAAGATGACCGATGAGAGTTTAGCATGGTACTGACTTGCTTCCCCAAAGCCATTTATATGTAGTGAAAGTCTCCAGCTAAGATGTTTTAGAAAAAGAAACAAAGTTAACCCTTTCAAGGATGGTTTCTACTTACTTTCTGAGTCAGCATCTTCTCTCTGGCTTCATCATGTACAGAAGGATTCCATGGAGAAAAGCTAAAGGGGTAGAAAATATTAAAAACAATCAGTGGCTTTATAAATGTGTATAACCTCCATTTTTCAAAAATGAAGCCAATTCTAAAAAATTTAAGGAATTTTTTAAAAAAAATCTTTCCTCAGTTGTCAACATATGTTTTAGATGTTATATATAAATATATTCTCATATTAACTATTCCTTACATGTGGATTATCTAAGCTTCACATCAGCCTCTAAAATAAATAAAGATGAAAGCAAGGTACAAAAACATTAATGCTCTGGATCACCAAAGACCAAAAGTGCCAAAGCCAGTCCATCTGCTGAGCCCATGCTCTTAAATGTACCATACTTCTTTCCTGGCAGTGCCAATGTTGCCAAAGAACTCACCCACCAATTCCTTAGGTTGCTTTTCCTCAAGATCAAACATCACAGTACTACAGGAACCCACCATACTCACACTGCTCAGTTTCCCTCTTTTTATCAAATCTGAATGTTGGTGGGAGTATGGCAGTTGAAGAGATCAGCTCAAACTGCCGACTGAAAAGTCTCCACATGGGAATGAATTAGCATATTACAGGGTCCTTAGGAAAGGTCACTAAATATCTTGCTATTGGCACAACATGCAATGTGAACATGCACTGGAAACTGAGTTGACACCAAGATATAAAGGCCATAGGCTAACAGATAGATTCCTTTTTTCACTCAAAGGCCCCTGGAAAATGTGCGGTACTGAAAAGAACAGTTCATCTAGATATTGTACCACTTACCTAATTGCATAGGGGTCTTCTATTTTAGGTTGGTCAAACAAACGAGCAGTGCACACCTTAACACTGTCAACCACTTTACTTTTAAAAAGCTGAATATCCTTTTCATACCTGTGTTAAAAATTTAAATCAAAAAATTATCAACCTAATCTTCTTAGCTACATTTTAAAATTTATCTGAAATAACAAAGCAAAAGTGACATACAGTACTGCAGCCTCTGGGTTCAGGGGGCTTGCTGTATCAATCTTGTAGAAAACTCTCCTTGCATACATTAATACTTGCCAAATATGATTATGGTTCCGCCTAAAAGGAAACATGGCATGATTACTAAGGCTTGTCCTGTGGTCTTATGTCACTAGAAGAAACACTGATTTACTGACCTCCATTTTGCAAATGCTCTCTTCACATCCAGTTCACCTGAGGTGGGATCAACTAGCGGGTGAAAGACGGGAATATCAAACACCAAGCGCTGTGTTTAAAGAGAGACATGTCCTTTAATGGAAGCACTGAAACATATAAGAAAGACCCTAAAGAGAGTCACAAAAGCAGCTTCCAGGCAACATGGCAGTCATGTTTAAAGTCAAAAGCTGCTGCAAGAAGGGTACTTAGCTACTTTTAACCATTCAATGGGGGGGAAAAGTCACTTTCTTCAATTGCAGTAATGACAACTGCCTCACTTGAACCCAAACACAGAAAGAATGGAACCAGAGGCAGAGCACCACAAGACCAAAGAGGCAACAAAGCACTGAAACCCACTGGGAAGACAAATGTTCTGGAAAACTGAAATTGTTAAAAGCATTAGCTCAGGAAGAGAACCAAACCAAGAAATATATAGGACCTTTAGTTCCCCCTTGGTGAATGGAGCCTCACAAACAAAACCACAGTGTCTCCTACTTACTGGACAGTCACCGTCTGGATAGTTATCAGGGATGTAAACTGTGAACTTGAACACACCATCCTGATAAAGCCCATGCCGTATGAATATTACTCCAAACCACACTGTAGGGAAAAAAAAAATGGTTAAGGCCCAACTTTGTGTCAGAGGAACCAAATATGCTAAAAATTAAGAGTGAATCTTATCTTACTTAATGCAGAGCGATAAGATGGCTGCACATAGACGCCTGGCAACTTCTGCTTCACAACCAAGGTACTAAAACAAAAGCAGTATAATAATTAACTTGTACGGATGTCAATGACACATACAGATCAAAAACCATCCAATGCTGAAACTAGGAATCCATACAAGCTAAGTCGTCACAGAATCTCTCAAGCCAACAAAGGGCCCCATATTAAGAAAGTCAGCTTCCCTTGTAATCCCAGTGGCTTGGGAGGCTGAGGCAGGAGTATTAAGAGTTCAAAGCCAGCCTTGCCAAAACAAGGCACTAAGCAACTCATTAAGACCTGTCTCTAAGTAAAATACAGAATAAATAGGGCTGGGGATGTGGCTCAGTGGTTGAGTGCCCCTGAGTTCAATCCTTGGTACCCTCCCAAAAAAAAAAGGAAAGCTAGGAGGGGATACACAAAGAATCAGGTTTTACTGCCAGAAATCAGCTTCCCAAAAATATCATCTTGGAAAAAAATCAGCCTGTAGGTAGTCTTGAATAACGCAAGGTAGTCTAAGTTCAGGATATTGAATTTGATGTAAATGAGAGTATCTGTAAAATTATTGCTTGTTATTGTAGATGATGGATGTTACACACATTCATAAGTTGTTTTTATCATTAGATCATGATTAATGTTTTCCTTTTAGGCTCCAGTAAATTATACTATTGATGCTAATGGATGAGTTGTATTAGAATAAAACATGAGATAGAAATAAATTTTTTTAAAGTATTTTTTTAAGTTGCCAATGGACCTTTATTTTATTTATTTATATGTGGGGCTGAGAATCAAAACCAGGACCTCCCATGTGCTAGGCAGGAGCTCTACCATTAAGCCACAACCCCAGCTCACAAATTTTAAAAACTGGTTTTAAACGCAATTTTAGGTAATTAGTAAGTTAGATTCCACAGACTCATCACTTAGTTGTCCTTTTCAGTCTGAATTACCAGATCCATGGTATCACTTGAAGATGGACATCATTGTGAGTTCTCGTACTGTACTCTACTCCCAAATAAGCCCCTAACTCAGACACGTGAACACTGTGGTCCCTGCTAGGGAGTGGGAAACAGTGCTGTAAACAAGGAAAGATAAGTCCACTGACACAGAGGTGTCACTGGTTTTTCTGGGACCTGGTAGCCCACCCGTAGCCATTCTGTCGTCTTGCAACTACAGCTACATGCTGTGATCTGACTTTGAAAAAAACACTCTCCACCTAGGCCTTAAACCACATTTACCTCCATCCTGAATTTTATAAAGTAGTAGTTTATTGGGGCTTATTACTTTTATTACCTAGTTGCCATCACATTCATTTTTAATCATTTTTTAAGTTATTATCTATTCTAAGTCACTAAAATTCAGCATGTCAACAGCAGGGTGGTTGGCAGATGTGTCTATCACAAGGAGGTTTGCTAGAAAAGGCAATTTTGTGTTCTAATACATAGCAGATTTAATCACCACAATAGGAGCTTGTCTAACTCACTGCCCAGCTTCAAACACAAGGCCTTCATTATAAAACTAAAGGGATTGTTGCTACCGAATCACAGCCAGCCAGTTACACTGGGGCCTCTCACCATGACAACATTAGTACATTGAGAGAGGGATCAAGGATTTTTTTTTTTTTTTTGTACTGGAGATTGAACTCAGGGGCACTCGACCACTGAGCCACATCCCCAGCCCTATTTTGTGTTTTATGTAGAGACAGGGTCTCACTGAGTTGCTTAGCACCTCACTGTTGCTGAGGCTGGCTTTAAACTCGCAATTCTCCTGTCTCAGCCTCCCTAAGTGCTGGGATTACAGGCTTGAGCCACCACGCCCGGCTAAGGATGCTTTTAAAATAGCTTCACATACAAAGGAATTTTAAAATGATGGAAACTTAGAATTCTCCAGTCTTTCTGTCCTTTTAATAAACAAATAAGCCATCTAAATCCATGTGCTACTTGAGCCCCTCTATGCAAGGGCAGACTTGTCACAGGTCAGTCCTTACCCAGTGGAGCCCAAGTCATATCTCCCTATAACTTCCAAGCCCTGCCTTTGGGGTCATACAATAAGTCAAATCCCTTCTGATAACAGAACTTTAGTATATGAAGACAGCTTTAATAAGTACTTAAGTTGTCTCAAAGCCAGCAGTTCCAGTTTTTCAATTGCTGACCCCTGAAATCTGTCTTCCCAAACCCTTCCCTACTGGGACCATTTCCTCAGTCTGTCAGGATGCCTCCAACAAGGTGTTAACCAAAATGGAACACAATCTTCCAGATGGGTCTGACCCAAGGAAGAAAAGACTGCTACTCTCCCACTATCCTAACCCCTACAAAAACCTCTTCAGGAGATCAAATCCCCATCTCGCTTAAAGGAAGACTAAAATTCAGTTAATTTCTTGACCCACTGGAGGTTCTTCATTACTCTTAAGCTTCTTCCTCTTCTTGCTCTCCAAAACAGAGCAAGAGGGGGATGGGATTGAGTTTTAAGATTAAATTAATTTACAGGTCCACCACAACACATTTCATTCACCTGCAAGCATCTTTCATAACTGAACCAAACAGTCTACTAAGAACTTACAATTCTGCAAGCAGAGAGTATTCCAGGTAGAAGGGTCCATAAGAAGCATGTGTGCCATTTGCTGACTGTGCTGCTGGGGCAGGAGATGTAGGCTTAGTTATGGGCAAAGCATTTTTGGGAATAGAAGGTAGCTGTTTTTTTGGTGCAGTTCGTGGAGGACTGGTTTTCACATCCCCTGTAAACGTCTTCTCTTCACCATCAGATCGCTATTCAAAATGAAGTTGAGAGAACATTTGTTAAGATAATTCTTAAATCATAAGAGCACAGTATTATTAGCTCCATGACCTAAGAGCTGGAATTACTCTTTTTTTTTTTTTTTTTTGGTACCGAGGATTGAACTCGGGGGTACTCGACCACTGAGCCACATCCCCAGCCGTATTTTGTGTGTTATGTAGAAACAGGGTCTCACTGAGTTGCTTAGCACCTTGCAGTTGCTGAGGCTGGCTTTGAACTCGCAATTCTCCTGCCTCAGCCTCCCAAAATGCTAGGATTACAGGTGTGCACCACCGCACCCAGCTTGGAATTACTCTCTTACATGGACACTCTAAGGCCATGATTGAGATCTGAAAGTCCTCTGAGCAAGTAGGTCATATCAAGAGTGAACAAGGCTAAGGCAAGAGCAAAAAATAGGAATATCTTTCATTAGCTGCAGAAGGACAATAGTCAATATTTACAGGATTAACTGAAACAGAAAGAAATGGTTTCTCCTGGTGCCCCCAAGATGAAAATGTATTTTTAAAATAAATTTTGTTTAGGAAAATTAAGAAATGGTTGTCTTAGTGACAAGGGGTTACTATGCCATTAGACAACTGAACAAGACTAGAAAAGTCCCTCTGCAAATAGAAGTGCTAGAGAAAGGCAGGTGCTAAGAAGTTCAAAATAGTGTGGATGACTGAAACCAGCTACTACACAATGTTAGCACTTAGAAGGAAACAAAGAATAAAGCTATTTTCTCACTTGCTTGGGTCTGATTTTGATCCTGTCCCTAATGGAAGATATGCCAAATGTGGAAACATGTCAGCATAAACTGTCATCCTCAGTCCGTAAAAAGGTCAAAATGAGTCAGAAACTAGGTACTTCCTTGGCACAAGTACAATCAAAGGCTATTTAATGAGCTGTATAAAAAGTAATATGTTCTATGGAATTAAGGGTTTATTTTTAATTTTTCTGCTCTTTAAATATTTTAAGCTTTCCTAAAATGAAAATGTGTTTTCAAAAGAAATATTTAGGGGCTGGGATTGTAGCTCAGTGGTAGAGCGCTTGCCTTTCATGCGTGAGGCACTGGGTTTGATCCTCGGCACCACATAAAAATGAATAAAGATACTGTGTCCATCTACAACTAAAAAAATTAAAAAAAAAAAAAAACTTAGAAAAATTAAATTAGTGCCCCTTAAAAAAAGTCTGAATTGACCAAATTGGACCGTCATTTTTCAAAAGCTGCTTTAACCACTGATGTTTGAAGTTTCATAGAGATACTAGTACAATGATAAGTTTCATCATAGGTCAATGTAATCTAAATGAAAATAATTTTAGAATTGTGATTAGCACAATGATGTCTATTTGACAAGCAATCTCAGCATGGGAAACTGACTAATGGACAAAATTATTTCTTCTCACAAATAAAACCTAAACTAGACAAACTGGTTAATTTTGTTAAGATTACAGGTGACCTTGGTTTTAGATGACGTTAGCCTTCATCCTGACCCTCTTTTCTGACAGAGGCAAATGAGTTTCCTCACTGCACTTACTGGCTATACCTACTTTGCGTATGGAGCTTGTAGACATGCTCCAGAAAGGGTTCATAACGTGTACTCCAGAGAAGTTCAGTGGTCCGTGTCATCCAACTCTTCTGTCCTCAGCATTCACTTTACCCTAAAACAATATGGAAAAACACAAACATTCTAATGCCAACAGTTGAATCTTCTGAAATGGTTAGAAACAAAATCTGATACCCCAGAGATAAAATATAATGTCATATAACATACAGTTAGGAAAGCCCAGGAAATGTCTTTAGGCAGCTTCAGAAATAATTTCCTTCTATACCCACCTCGTCTTCTGGCTCAAATTTCTTTTACACCTTTAGCTGCCTACAAAAATCTGCTTAACAAGGTCCCTGGCTAGGATTCAGAGTATTCAGTGACATGGCTCAGCTTTAGTGCCAGAAATTCTGAAAATACAGACTACAACAGTTGCCACTAGCATAATATCTAGGCACTTAACCAGTGGGAAAGCCAGATTCAGAATGCACTGTACCCACCTACACAAAAGTTATATCACTGTTCCCAGAGTCATGGGAACAAATGGTAAGACCATCCAGGCTGGCTGATTTAAGAGTGTCTTTAAATGAGCTGTCTCAAGGACAAAATGATTCCCTCCCGCAAAACTATTAGCCAAAAAATTAAGAAAAAACAAGGCAGGCAGAGCATACCTCTGTCAGTAAAGGGAGGCATACCTGAATCCAGGTAGGATTACCCTCAAGAAACTGCATTTTTAAACTGGCAAAAATATGGAAATTCTACAGGATAGGCATTTGAGGAACTACCCAGCAATACATTCAAATGCAAGGAAGACTGCACAAAAAAACAAAAACAATTCACAAACACAAATCTTCCACTCAAATCTTCAAGTTGTGGATAAGAAAGCATGTCTCAAAGGTCACAGAGTCAGTGGGTCATTTACTAAAAATAAGCAGCAAAGGAAAACCAGCCAAACCCAGCTGTAAGGACAGCAACTTCTCTGCTCTGGAGATTCCCCCCAGGCTCCATTGTTTAAAGCAGAGCTCAGTTCTCTGAATTCCTATTTGTACCAATCAAAAGGCTGAAGGTGAAATGGGGCAAAATTTAGCAAAATTTTCCTAAATTCCTAAGAAGCAAATCACTAGCAAATCATGTACCGAACTATTTGTTTTCTCTCTGATGAGTCTATGACATCCAGGGGTGGGTACCAAGTCTACCATACCCAGCCAGTCCTATCACTGATGTTTTGCTTTCCAAGAGTTAATGCCACCCAGTAATTAGAGGATGACAGTCCTAGTTCTTTCACTAACATGTTGACAAAATGAATTAAGTAGCAACAGCTCTCCACAAATATGCCTTTAAAGGTTACTGACACAGAAAAATAGTTGAGACATCAAAAATTGGGGCTTAGGGGGGTGGTCCTGTTTGGCCCAAATGAAAACATAGATTTTCTGATCTAGCACTCCACTGTCCTTTAGACACACCTGATTTAACAGGAACCCACATCTCTTGGGATCCAGTGGTGCTCCCAGACGGGTAAATTTACTATAAAATCCCATTCAAGTCTAACAACACATCATAATTCTGTGACTTTGCCTTTAAGAATCCTATAAAACTTGCCCCCAGTTCCCATCTTTAAGCAAAAGGTATTTGTTACTGTCTAGCATTGTGATGATTTTTTTTTTAACCCAATGGTTCCAGCAGCAACACAATTGAGAAACTTCAGCACGCTTTTCAGAAATGATACCATTTATTGGATGTCTAATCCATGACAGGAACTATATGACATTCCAATAGGAATGACACAGAGGGAAGGAAAACACACGCTATATCCTTGACATTAGGAAACAATCTTAGAATTTCTGCTGGTTCGGCTCTGAGAATGAAACATGATTACTTTCCTTTATATCTAACAGCTGAGAAGTCAATATCTTTGGCCTGTGCGAATGACCCCTTGCACAGAAGAGCCCAAACTAGACCCACTGCTGCTCCTAACTTACCCTGAAATGGGCTTAAGAAATTCGAGGTTAAGAGGAGACAGGGCATGGCCCAGGAAAAAAAGGCAAAACAGCTCCGGCTCCCGCCCCGGACAGGCTCGCTGGGCACAGGGAAGACGGGCATCTGGCTGGGGCGGGCACCCTTGCCAGGGGCAGAAATCCATTTCAGAGCACGCAGAGAATCTGGACAAACCTGTCTCGAGGTGACGCAAGTCAGGGGCCGTGTCCTGGCCTTGCAGCTAGCCTGAAGCAAGTCAGGGGTCCTCAAGCTTCTGGGGTGGGGGCTGAGGGCCTCTAGGTCTCAGCGACCACCCTCCCTTCCCCCGCCGCCCAGAGCACGGGCCTTGGCTGGGAGGGCTGGCCCTGGACGGGTCCAGCCGCTGGGCCTGCCTTCCTTCCCCGGGCCAGCCCAGCCCAGCCCATTCAGCAGCTCCGGAACAAGGACTGCAGGCTCCTAGACCGCCGTGCAGCAGGTGCCTGCTAGGCGCACAGGTGCCCAGCCCCGCCCCCATGTCCCATCGCGGCCGCCGTCGCTGTGGAATCAAGAACGCTCCAAAGGGAGACAAATGCCAGGCCCAAAGAGGCTGGTGGCCCGGGATTATGGATTTCTCAGTTCCGGCATACCTACCAACTGGTTTACCACAGAGCCTTCAACGCAGAGTCCCTGGCTGCAGAGCGCCGTCGCCGCCCGACAGCATCTCTGGCTGCAGTGCCAGCCCGGCCCCTGCCCTATCCCCGCCCCGCCCTCAGTGCCGGGCCCCGCCCCCTGCCCACTCCCCTGGACCCGGACTCTTCCGCCCAGCCACCAGGTGCCAAGTGGCTCCCACACCTGTCCATCAAGGACGCTCTTCCGGAGGTGTCTGGACGACAGCAACGCGTCCTGCCAATCAAATCAGCTCCGCTCGGGTGGGGCAGCGCTTGACCCTCCCCTTACGTAACAGGGCCCGGAGCGAACTGTCAGTCAAGGAAGTGTCTGCCCCTGGGGAGGCATGGGGCGGAAACAAACAAGTACCGAGATACAATTGGCTACGCTGTCCGCCAGTCACCATGGCGGCCCCACCCACGGGTTGTGCCGGCAGCCGCTGGCGCCTTTCAAGGGCTGTGACTGCGGCGTTTTCTCAGCCCGACGCCAGGTTGGTCCCCGAGTGGAGGCGAGGGCGCTGCTGATTATGTTGTTTCTCGGCTGCTGCCAAGCTGGGCTGCCACGTGGGGACCACCAGGGTCCCAGAAGCCGGAGCGGGAGGGGCTGGCGTAGCAGTCTGGGAAAGGCCGCTTTCAGTAGCGCTGAGAAACGCCCATTTCCTACGCCAGAGGTGGAGGGGAGGATGGCTGTAGGCGGACGGAAGCTAAACTCCAAGTCATCCCTTGGCTCTGGTGCAGCAAGAGGAGCTTTTAAAATGGAACGGGTCGACTCTAGACCTGAGCACCAAGAATCTGCCGTTGTCCCCAGTTCCCCTGGCCACTCTGCTGCACGCCCAAGTTGGAGCGCCTCTCCCACCCACCACTCCCACCAGACCACACCTGGATCTGAAACACCTTTACTTTTTGTGACCTTTTACGGCTCAGAAGCCTTCCATAGGGCTCATTTCACGCGGGATAAAACCCAAACCTAGCCTGGCTTCAAATCCCAGCCTGTTCTGGACTCATTCCCCTAGTCCTCTCCTCTTTCCCATGTTTGTCTCCCCACCCTAATTCTGTGGTTTAGGCTGCCCTTGGTTTCGATGCCTTTGTTTTAATATTTGGGACAGACGGATGTGAATGGTGGGAACACGAGGTTAAGAGAATAATTCTATCAAACGCGGCCACTGCTTTCTTTTCCAAGAAGCAGTTTACCTGCAGCCCTGCCTGGCCTAAGTGTCACAGTCATCAGCAATTCATTCATTCACTGCAGGAGAAATGCAAGCCCAAAATAGTGTTGGTAAGAGGAACCCAAGTTACCCTGAAGGAGGACTTTTGTTACCAAATCCTAAAACTCTGGGAGATGTGGATAGTTCCTACTAGCCATAAAATCTAATAATGTATGGTTAAGAATCCAATTAGAACCTGTCCTCATGGGCCAAGGTGATCTAGAGTTGCCATGACAGTGGGGACTTAACAGTCTAATGCCACCCTGCTGGTCAAAAAAGAGGTGAGCCTGGGTGGGACTCTGGAAACTTCTCTAGTATCCCCAATAAAATTGGAATGCAGAAGAGGCCCATTGTCCCTCTCCTCTGAGAGGACCCTCCCTTGAGAGTGTTCCCTTATCCCTTTAATAAACTCATTCCTGTTACACTGAGTGACATTCTAAAATCTTTGACTTGATAGCAAGAATTAGGGTTTGAAGAGGGGATCTTTGTGGTGCCTCAGTTTCTCAGAAGGCCCCCACTCAGTAACACCCCCAAACAATTCCTCAAAATGATTCCTCCCTTTGGGATGCCCCTCCAATCCCAGACACCACAGTCCTAAACACCCCTGGCTACTCCCAACGACTTTCTGCCCCTTTTCTAAGACACTGGTAGCACTGACTTTTTGTCTTTAGTATCTTATGCTCAAAAGAGAAGAGAAATTCTCCGACTGGCTTGTTTGTTCCCATTTGGTTGCCTCTAAGATTCTGGTAAGTGACTTACTTATTAAATGGCAGGAAGCCAAACTCTCCTGATGTTAATCCCGTGGGGTGGATCTGAAATCCAACTTCCTCCCTCAGTTGAAAACAGTCCCGAGCCACTTCCTTTCATCTTGTTTGGATACACTTAGGAATGTTATAAGGCCATTACTATCAGTCTTAAAAGGAAGGCAAGATGGAAGTCCTTTTTCCACAGGAAAGAAGTCTCCATTGACATCTATTTATCCCAGTTTTATCCAATCTTCTGTGCAGGCTCACCATCCTCATCCTCCCCCAAGATTTTTTCTGATCTCATCTCCTCCTCAAACTTCCATTTTCACTGAGAACACACATTATTCCCCCAGCTCAGATCTCGCCTCTGAGTTCAGATGCATGTACCCAGCTGCCTTCTTGGCAGTGGATGACTCAGACACATTCCAGTGTCAGGGTGCCTGTGACTGAACACATCAGAAAACCCAACTCAAACTGGTGTACATAGTGAGGGGATTTCTCTCACATGGTGAGGATGCCCCAGGGGTGGTGCCTTGCTTCAAGCACTGCTTTCCATGCCGTCTCTGGAATTGCACTTCTGGACCACTAGCAATGGTTGCTGCCATTCAGGCACGTTTGGTGTCTAGCAGAATAAAGAGTGTCCCCTTTTTCCAGGGGTCCCCTTTGAAATTCAAGAATTCCTTTCCCAGAAGCTCCCATGAGAAATGTCCACATGTCTCAATGACCAGAAATGTATCACTGGGTCTCTGCATACCACTGAGGCAGCCAAAGGTCAAGGCAGTAAGTCTGCCATGATTGACTTGAGCTAATCGAGATTTACCCTGGATCCCTGGTCTTTAGGCAGAGGAGAGACAGGATTCAATTTGTATTTTGAAAACATCACTTTCTTGGAGAAGAGATTGTAGAGGCACAAGCATTCGGGCAAGAGATAATTACATGAGGTGATGGTGAAATGGAGAACTGAATGAGTCCCAGAGATACTTAAGAGGTGGAGAGGACAAAAGTTGGTCATGGATTAGATATGGGGATAGAGGAATGAAGAAGGGGTATCATGGATGACACCTTGATGTTTGCATTGAGCTACTGGATGGAAAGTGAAGCCATTTAGTGAGATGAGAAAGGGTGAACCACAAGCAGGTTTGAGAGGGTGGGAAATGGGAAGAAAATGAGTTCTGTATAGGGTAGGTACTGTTTGGGGAGTTTCTGTAGACGCTAAAGTTTACGTACTTGTTATGGATTAGCTATTACGTGTCCCCCAGAAGCTCACATGTGAGACAATGCAAGAAGGTTTAAAGGTGAAATGATCTGGTTCTGAGAGCCTTAACCTAATCAGTCTTAATGCACTAATAGGGATTAACTGGGGGGTAACTGTAGGCAGGTAGAGTGTGACTGGTGGAGGCGGGTCATTGGGGGGCATGACTTTGGGGTTCATATTTTGTCCCTGGTGAGGGGGTCTCTCTCTTCTTCCTGGTGTCATGTTCCCAGCTGCTTTCCTCTGCCACACCCTTCTGCCATGATGTTCTGTCTCACCTCAGCACAGAGCAATGGAGCCAGCTGTCTGAGGACTTAAGACCTCTGAAACCGTGGGCCAAATGAACTCTCCTCCTCTAAGATTGTTTTCAGGTTCTTTTGGTCACAGCAGCAAAAAAAGATTACTGAAACTACCTAATGTTCATTTCCTCCCTCTTCATTTTGTTGACAGAACCTCAATTTTGTTAAGCTCAAGCCCTTCACTGGTTCCCTATTGGTTCCCTGTTAGGCAAAGACCAAAATCCTCACTATGGCTGCAAGTCCAGTCCCACTGCCCCGGGCTCCAGCTACTCTGGCATTCTTTCAATCCTTGGAAGTGTCAAGTTTTCCCATCCTGCCCTTGCTTGGATCATTCTCTTCTCTCTTCCCCCAACTCTCGGCTCATACACAACTTCTTTAGGGCGATATGCTCTTCCTTTGGGCGATGACTTGACTGGTGTCCATCTCCCACACTATTCTGTAAACTTGTGAGGGAGGAACCATGTCTGTTTGGCTCCGCATTATCTCCCCAGCATCTAGCCCCATGCCTGGATGGAGTAGGCATACAATAAATACTTTGCAAATTGAGGAAAGAAGCAACCAAAATGTATTTGAAATAGCAGAGTATACACCCCCAGCTCTGCACCAGGAAAGTTGCTTGCTATGGTTTGAAAATGGCTTGTCCCTTTCAAAGCTCATGATAAAATCTGATTTCCAATCTAGCAGTGTTAAGAGGTGGTGGGACCTTTAGAGGGGATTATATCAAAGGATTAATGCAGTGCTCCTGAGCCTGGATTAGTCATCCCTGTAGTGGGTTGTGATAGAGCAAGTCCATGCCTCACATTTTCTTTCTCCCACACCTACCAGCATGCCCTGCCTTCTGCCATGAGATGAAACAGCACAAGGTCCTTGCTAGGCACCAGTGCCACGCTCTTGGACCTCCTAGACTCTGGAACCATGAGCCAAATAAATCTGTTATGACTTAGATATGAGGTGTCCCCCAAAAGCTCACACGTGAGACAATGCAAGGAAGTTTAGAGGTGAAATGCTGGGGTTACAAGAGCTTTAACCTAATTGGTGCATTAATCTACTTGAACGGACTAAATAAGTGGTAACTGTAGGCAGATAGATGTGGCCGGAGGAGATGGGTCACTGGTAGCACGCCTTTTGGGTTTGTATTTTGTCCCTTGCAAGTGAGAGCTCTCTCTGCTTCCTGACTGTCAGATCCTGAGCTGCTTTCTTCCATCACACCCTTTCACCATGATTTTCTGCCTTATCTTGGGCCCAGAGCAATGGAGCTGGCCATCTATGAACTGAGACCTCTGAAAAGAGCCCCATATAAATTTTTCCTCCTGTAAAATTGTTCTTGTCAGATTTTTTTTGGTCACAGCAATGCAAAAATGACTAACACAACCTCTATTCTTTATAAATCACCCAGTGGCAGGTATTCTGTTATAGCAACAGAAAATAGACTAAAACAGCTCACTATGAAAGTCAGGATGACTTATTCAAAGGAAAATGAGGCAGCCTTATAAAATACCACTTAAGACTAAAGAAACAAAATGTGCCCTAAGCCTTACCTATTAAAAAATGCTTCAATCACTTCATGGTACATTTGCTATTCTAAATTTTTTGGAGTATTATCTGATATTTATGTCAAAAAATTCTTTGTGCAGTAGGACCTCACAGATATGTGATCTCTGAGTACTCATATGCTGATCATGTTCCAATTATCAAAACATTCATTGAATCCATTATTTTCTTCTCTGGAAATTGTATAAAGCAATTTAGATCACTGACTTGCCACTAATAACCTTAACCTTTCAGTTAAGGTCCAAAACTAAGGTATTTGAAATGTGTGTGTTTTATACGTGTACGTATACAGAGCCAATGTTTTCAGCCCAACTCATTTGTCCCTGAATCTTTCTCTAAAAGGTAGATTCCTATATATGTATCACTGATTACATGTTATTAGTCACATGAGAGAATTACCTAGCTATGCATTTATTTTAGTATGTCAGAAAAATGTAATTAGGACATCAAAACCATAATTTTATGGATGGTAATTATTAGGATGAGACCAACGTGGGAAGATATTAAGTAATGGCCCTATAGTTGATGATTCTAAGATATGGCAGAAATCATGGATTTTCGAGAATCGTTGTAGTTCAGGAAACACCACTTTAGAGAGATGTGTTTTCTCTCTCTCCTACATCCTTGCTGATTGTTACAATTTCCGCTTATAACCTCGCAAATGAACTTCCAGTTTTGGGTTACATCATATTTTCTTCCCTGCCTTATAATGAAGTCAGAGTAGCTGATGGACCACTGTGAATATTTATGCCTTAAGGAAAAGCAACTAGTATGTAACATTGTGATGCAGGGCTGGAAGAGAATTGATTTCCTTTTATAATCAAACAGCATCTTGAACATGGCATGACACTACAAATAACCACTCACTCTCAGCATGCTGATAATTATATCACAAGCCACAAGAGCAATCTTCTCTTTGATTGACGTTCTCTTTGGAGAACCACCTCACTCTGTGGTTTAAAGCATTTGGAAAGATGATAAATGCTAAGGTCAGTTTTAGCTGGAGTGGCAGACTCAGAAACAGAAAACCAAAGAGAGAGAAAGCAATATTCATTCAGCGATAAATAATCCATGGCCTACCATTGCAGGCACAGACACCTGCCTTTCTTGCAATAGGTAAAGGCGAGCATCTCTGTTTTCAGAGTCGCCACCCAAAAGAAATCACACTGCCATCACCCCTAATTCCAACATTATGAAGTGTCGCTTCTACAGAAGAATGCAACAAACACCCTTATCCATATTCTTTCTTATTTTTCCTCCTAAGTCATTTAAAAATAGTTACAGTCATCATGACCTTCACCTCTAACTACTTCAGTTTGTATCTCCTAAGAGAAAGGACATACCTCCTCCCAGAACTATAGGCCTACGCTCACCCAAGAAAATTCACTCCAAAGGAGAAAGCTTTTATAACTATTGCTATGGATCGAATGTTTGGGTCCCCCTCCACCAAATTCATATGTTGAAAACCTAATAAACAGTGTAATGGTATCAGAGGTGTGGGCTCTTGGGGAGGTGACTGGTCACGAGAGAGGAGTCCTCATGAATGGGATTTGGGCCCTTCCAAGAGGTCCCAGAGAGCTGCCTTACCCCTTCCACCACAAGAGGACACAGCAGGAAGTGACCAGAACCAGCATGGGCCCCTCACCAGACCCTGAATCTGCTGGCACCTCCATCTTAGACTCCCCAGCCTCCAAATTGAGAAATAAGTTTATATTATTTGTAAGCTGTTTATATTATTTGTAGTATTTTGTTATAGCAGCCCAACCAGAATCATCCAGTTACCATTCTTCTAAATCAGGATCAAGACCCAGCATTTGCATTTGATTAATGTCCCTTTAATCTGTGCACTCTGCAACATCCACCAGTTCCCCCACCCCCACACATGGATATGAAAAGAACAGGGTATTTTACCTTCTGGGTTTGGCTGTTTTCTTGTGATGTTGTTTAATTATTCTCCGTCCCTCTATTTCTCATAAACTGTAGGGTCTGAAGGCTTGATTAGATTCGGCACCTTGGCAGGAATACTTCATGGGTGAAAGTTTATTATGCCCCTTTGAGCTATTGGTTTAGTAGAATTCCATCCTAACAGTTATTATGCATGAGCCAAAAATGTTTTAAAAATTAATATGCACTATGCTAACAGAAGTTATTTGGCTGTCTGGTACTGTACATATTTGTCAGTTTTGAAGCTTTCAGTTGGGTCATTTCTACTTCCCCTTTCTAAGGCTAACTTATATCAGTAACTGTTCTTACAAATATCAGTGAGTCCACAAATCACACTTGTTCTCATGGCCACTGTTGGATACTTATGCTGATATTGGTTTAAAAATAAAAATAAAGTGTGGTTCAGAAGACACTAGCTGGCAAACTGTGGTTGCCATGTTAGTAAATGTCAGTGATGGGAGGCAGCAAGACCTCAAGAACAGATGTCTATGCATTCCCCCAATTTGCTACATCCTACCTGTAGTCAAGCCAAGGCCTCAGGTCCCTGGTACACATTGAACTCTTTAAGAACATCTTTTTTCTCTTTGATGTGACAAGATACAAAACATTTTTTCTCCAAAAAACATTTCTTAATGTGCCAACAAGAGGAAATAAAGTCTGTGAAGGATTGTTAAAACCAGGTATCCCATTGTTCCCTCTGGGAATGTGACTCAAAGGTGACAGTAAGGAGTACATCCTGACCAGTTCACACAAATGTAATTTGTATTTTCCCCAGTAGCAAGGCAGCCTCTCCTGACATTGTTTATGTGCCCCCCACCCCTCCTTTTTCCCCTTTTTCCCAGGGAAGCCTTCTCTATTCTTCTCTGAGCCTGGAAAGGCTCTGGGTGAGTGTAACCCAAGGGGAGGTGACTTTAGCTTCTCCTGGTGGGTGGCTGAGTGCCCTCTGGTGGGCAGAGGGAAGAATGCAAACAGCCAAATTCATCGACCCAAGTGTATACATAGAGAACGTTACGTGTACATTGTAAAACAAATCCATGCTCTTTAAAAAAAAAAAAAAAAATCCTGAGTCTGTATTTATATTCTTGAAAAAATTATTCCTTAAAAGTGTTTTCTATTTTCCTTAAACAGTTTCAAGGAGGGTAGGATCCCCATTGGGGATTCAAGTACACAGAGGTGAGGCATGAATTCAAGGGAAATATTTTTACCTAGCCCTTCATCTAGGGTGCTCTAAACATAATTATCTCAAAAACCATTCATTAGGGCTGTCCCTCAAGAAAAACCATGGCTTTAACCCCCTACCACATTCCTCTTACCCCCATCCAAAATGAGACTTGGAATCTTCATTCCCCAAACTAAAAATGACTATAGAGTTTAACCTTTCCATGCACACCAGGGCTCAAAGCCATGAATTGAAGGAATAAAATGCTCATGAGGGCGTTTCCAGTTGGCCCAGTGAGGAATTCCTTCCTCTACAGGCATGGTGTGGAGAAATGAGGGGGCGGGAAAGGGCTGGGAGCAGAGGAGATGGCTGCACCCCAGCCTTGGCGCCACCCCAGGCGGGCCCAGGAACACAGACAGCGTCTAGGCGTACAGCCAGCCCTGCATCTGCCCACATGAGTAAGCACAAGGCTTACAAACTGGGCACATCCCCTCTGACCAAGGATGAGCTCAGGTGGGAATGTGGGGTGGAGGCACCTCGGGAGGTGCAGCCCCTCTGGTACACAGTCAAGTAAGAACGAGGCCGTCACCAAGAGTGGCGTGACCCGACTTCTCAGGATAAACCCTTGCTTTAATCACGGGGTGGGCAGAGGGTGCACCTCTGCCCAGTTGCGCTAGTCTCCAGGAATCAGCAGACTCCAGCAGGTAAGCCAGTTACCCTGGTAAAAAGCCCTGGGGGCCAGTGAGAAATCCCACTGTCTTGTGGTCTAAGGAGAAATCCTAACCCCGCAGCTGTAATCCACCCACAGTTGCATGATGTATACTGGGGGTCCACTGGGGGTCTTTCTACCATAAACCACACAGCAGGGGAGTGGCAGGAGGTCCTGCTTAGCCTCTGCTCTTCTTCCCTTCTGGAAGGGCCATGGCGATTTAACCCTGAGCCACCTGTGCAAGATGCAGCCCCTGCAGAAACGTGGGCTAATTCAAGGGTGTGTCCCAATTGCTAAGGTGCCAGGCCTCACAGAAGTGGACGAAAAGAGCAAGGAATCTCCCTGAAAAACATAATCCCATATCAGCTGCACACCCCAGCTCCCCTGCTGACCTCTGGCCTGTCCTCTCCACCCTGCTCAGTTTGGTACGTCCTCAGCATGGAAGGCAGAGCGAGCCTGCCACACTTTGGTCAAGCCACTGTTTCCCACCCAGCACGGAACAAAGATCTAGAGGATCCCCGGAAATCTAACCGCATTCCCTGCCCGCTTGAGCTCAGGGAATGAGCTTTGGCCCCATCCCTCTTTGGGCCCATCCCCCACCACTCTTCCCCTCCAGCCTCCATAGACTCTCTACTCCAGGACCATTCCAGGCACACTCCTGCCTCAGGGCCTGTGCTTTTGCTGTGCTTTCTGCCTGGAATGTGCTTCCCTGGGATGCAGGCTCAGTTTAGCCTGGCAACCTCCTGGTTTTCTGCCTGATGCTCGCTTGTCGGGGAGCGTCCCTGACCATGGCGTCTAGAAGAGCTTCTCCTTCCCCACCCTGCAGCACCCCCTTTATTTTGCTCCATGGTATTTATCGCACAACTGAATAATTCCACTGCCTTGTGACCTAGCTCCTGCCTCCAGTCCCATTCTCAAACCACAAAGCCAACGAAGTGGGAATTTTTTTCCCTCTCTTCTGCACTGGACACTTCTGTCACCCCTACAGCACTTCACAGCACTGGTTCCTCTACTGCCACCACCTTGTGTAGGTGCACATTCCCTTAGGAAGCAAAGGGGCACCTGGCATCAGCATTTAACCAAGAAGCACCTCATATCCATGGCTTACTGAATATGAGCCTCTGTGCCCAAATCCACGCAATGAACCCCGTATCCCTGGTACGTCTGAGTGTGGCATTTGGAGACGAGGCCTTTAAAGAGGGGATTATGGTGCAGTGGGGCCAGATGGGCATTGTCTAACCCAACGTGACTGACATCTTTGCAAGAGGAGGAGATTTGGGCACATGAATGACATCAGAGTTCTCCTCTCAAGTAGTGACAACCACATGAAGAAGAAAAAGAGGGTGGCTATCTGTAGGTCAAGGAGGGAGAACTCAGGAAACCTGCCCTGCCCACACCTTGACCTTGGACTCCAGCCTCCAAAACCGTGAGAAAATAAGTATCTTGTTGGTTAAAACAGCCTGTCTGCGCTCCTTTACCACGGTGGCCCTGAGAGCTAGGGTGCTATGTAGACACTTGCTGACCGAATGAGCACCTTTGGAAGACTGGAAATGGTGCTCTCTCTGTAGCTGTGGACTGGCCTCCTTCTCTCTTTCCTGTGTAAAGGGAAGTGTCCACTGGGCAGCCTGCCCTCCCGGAGGAACCTGCTGACCCACACCCTGTAGCAACGTGCAGATGGGCCACGTTGGCAAGTCTCAGGGCACAAAGGTGCCAAGTGCTTCTCATCAGTGGTCAGCAGAGTCAGCTATCACCTTCGATGACTCTCTGACCACACCCAGAGTCAGAAAGCTCCGTAACCAGAAGGACCCATGAAGGCCACTGTCATAGTGGCCATAACAGCAGCAATGTGACATCAGTGGCCCAAGCCCACACATACTGCTCACTCAGAGCTGCATGCTAGGCACTTCTTATATCTTGTTTCTCTGAGTCTAAGAGCCCCTGAGATGGGAGCTCCTCCTGCCCCTACCACACTGATGAGGAAACCAAGGCTCAGAGGAGGAGGCCACAGCCAGTAAGTAAAAGCATTTCTCCCATCACCAGGTTCTGCTCTCTTCCTCCAGATAACAGCACCCTAACCTGCTCTGCCATCTAAACCATTCAGATAGACTGGCTTCATCCCCACTTGGAACCCCAGTTCTGAGTGAATCAGGACTAACCAATCAGAGCAGTCCATTCCTTCCCGCCTTTCCCCATTGATTTAAGCATCATCACCATACCAGTTACAAGACTTAAGTTGTCCCTTGACTTATGATGGGGTTCTGCCCCAATAAACCCCTTGGAAGTTGAAAGTATCCTAAATGGAGAGCACGTCTCACCCCCTCACCTCCTGGACGTCGTTGGTCAGCACCACAGTCCACTGTGGAGTCTGCTCTTTCCCCTCATGTGTGTGGGGCTGGCCAGAGCCAGAGCTCACCGCCCCTGCCCTGTATCATGAGATGATTGTACTGCACATTAGCCGGGAAAAGGTCAAAATTCCAAGTATGATTTCTACTGAATGTGTTTTGCTTTCACACTAAGTCAAAAATTTCTAAATTGAATAATAAGTTGGGGACATCTGTAGTCTAAAGGTCTGGAGTCTGGCAGAAGTCCTGGAATTCTTGTTCCTGAGAGGATAGCAGTCTGAACAATTTCTGTGGCTCCTCCCCTCTCCGTTGACCTGGAACAGGTAAACCTTCCCTTCCTCCCAAGGCTTAGTTCTTCATGACCTTCCGTTGGGCAACCCCAGTTTCCAGCAGGGGGAATCTGATGGCGCTAGCCAGGCCTCCACTCTGGAGGTGGGATGGGGCCACACAACAATCACAGATGCTCCAGAAACACAGCTGATGAAATGAAGGTTGAGGCTTTTGATGCTATGATCTCTCTATGGCTAAAGATGGGCCCCTACATCTCCAATTCTTTTTTTGGTGGGGGAGTACTAGGGATTGAACCCAGGGGCACTTCATCACTGAATCACATCCCAGCCCTTTTTATATTTAATTTAGAGACAGGGTCTCACCAAGTTGCTGAGACTGGCTTTGAACTTGTGATCCTCCTGGCTCAGACTCCTGAGCTGCTGGGATTATAGGCGTGCACCACCGCGCCTGGTCTACATCTCCAATTCTGCGAACCGTCTTTGCTAATGGAGAGTTAACAGAATTCGCTAAGCAGTGGGCACAACATGCCTGGCTCTAGGAGACCAGAAGGTCAAGGAGAATCCAGCCAGGTGTGAGCCAGCTAATCTAAAACTCCTGGTGCTATGACCAGGCCAAATGTTATATTGCTTTGAAACTAATACAGGCAAAGAACAAATAATCAAAACATGGCCCCCAGGCTGTCAGTTAGCAACCTTGCAGCTAAATATTATCCATCTGGGCTAGAAGCATACATTCCCTATGAGGGATTCTGGGTAATCTGCTAGCCATCAACTCCTATTTGGGCAATGGTACTGAGGAAACAGACCCAGAAGACAATCCCTTTATGGTGTGAGGGATAAATAAGAGTGGATATGGTATTTGACTTCAAAAGCTTGCAATCTAAGATGATAAAAATGCAAGAGAAAGCAGTTAATCCAGTCCCTTCCTGGATGGGCCCAGGCTGGGCGCCCTCTCGAGGGTTCAAAAGGTGACACAAGTAGGTGACCACAATAGCCATTTTAGTCACTTACATGTGAGTCTTGCACTGGTGAGAAATGCATCTCTTCAGTTAATGAAAGCTCTCTCCTGTCTCCCCAGTCCTCTTGGTTTGGCTGAGTGGCCCCTATAGGCATCCATGACCTCCCTTTTATTCAGGAGGACCACATTTTATTATTTTTTAGCACTCTGCAAACAACCCTGTGGACAAAGCGCCATTGTCAGTATTGAAAACACAACTTAGCTGGGCGTGGTGGCACATGCCTGTAATCCCAGCACTTTGGGAGGCTGAGACAGGAGAATCACAAATTCAAAGCCAGCCTCAGCAATGGTGAAGCGCTAAGCAACTCAGTGAGACCTTGTCTCTAATAAAATTCAAAAAATAGGGCTGGGGATGTGGCTCAGTGGTCGAGTGCCCCCGAGTGCAATCCCCAGTACCAAAAAAAAAAAGAAAACACAACTTATATAAAGGAGCAAACAGCCCCCTCTAGCATAAGAGGATCTGTCAGTCACCTGTAGTGACAGTCTTTGTAGTTCTGCCACCTATGCCTGAGCCCAGGGAGAATCCCAGCAGTGATGGTCTCAGAGCCAGTGTTGCAGGGAGTTCATGAGGATTGTGGCACCTTGGTAAAAACTCTGGGGAGCCTTGAGGACACCTCTGACTGCCAGGGCACCTCTCTGCCTGCATAGGTCACAGCTCTTATCTCTGCTTACACTCGAGACAGCTAGCAGCACATCCTGAAAGGGGAGCTTGCGGGACATGATGTTGGCACTCAACAGTTTGGTAACTATAAGCCCCTCAGTGACACTGGACCTGGTTTGACAGTCATGGGCACCACGTGAAGAGCTTCTAGTGACACAAATCCCTCTGCTTGTCCCCTGTCTTCTACAAGTTACCCACTCAAGAAGCCCACCCAACCATGGAAGAAAAGAGAGCAGCCCCATTGAAGATGAGATCATGAGAAACAACTCACGTTTTGGTTCCCAGAGCCCCATAAGCAGGAAGTCATGGGCCATTCCTGCAGAATTCAGGCCACTCATTTCTTTGGATGGGCCAGGGAAATGAGTTACTAATTTTGCAGAGACAGTGGGGACGCTGTGGTTCCGCGGGCTCACCCTCTCTGTGCCTGCTAGCTTCCCGCACACCCGCCCCTAGAGGAGCCTGGAAGAGCAAGAGACCTGCCTCGGATTCATGGATGGCAAAGCCCTCCACAAGAGCACACACAGCTGCCCATGTCCTCCGTGGGTCACTTATTTCTCAGGACAGTCTCCTCCAGTGTGCCTCAGCAACCACAGGAAGCACCTACCAATGTCCCCACTTGCTGGAGGGCCCCAGAGAAAGGGCTTTCCTTTTGAGAAACAGAAAAATAACCCCAGGCTTTAGGAAGGGAGGCATGGTCAAGAAACGTGGGTAACCACTGCCCTGCCATGAGGGCCACTAGGCGCTGGGGTGCGGTTCCATCTCCTGTAGGAAGAGCCTCAGCTTCCCACGCTGGGGAGTGTGGAGATTAGACTGGACCCCTCGCCCTTTCCAGCTCTGTGCTCTTCGATTTTAAGATCACATTAAAAAAGATTTTAAAGACAAGCGATCTCAACTCTTGAATTTTGCAGAAAAAAATGAAAATCCAGGAAGATGAAGTGAGGTTTTGACGGTTCACAGGTAAACAGTGGTGCTGGGGGGCAGGGGGCATGTCCGAGTGTGCAGAGTATGCACACGTGTGCGAGGGGAGGTGGGGGGGGCATGAAGTGAATGTCTCTCCTCCTTCAGATCACCCCAGAGATTTTCTTGACTTTACAGGTGGAACTGAAGATAAATGGATTAGCCAGGTGAATAAACCTGTATTAAAAACTTTCTGAAAAATCAATTTGAGAGAGAAGATCTGGGAAAATAAAATATGATCAACTGTGTCAGATAGCTTGAATAAATCGATGCCTGCAACTCTGGTAAACAATTTCTGATCTACGGCTCCTCGCTGGTGATGGTTACCTTAGTAATTGGACCATGGCATGAAGCCAGGCCAGAATCAAAGGCATTAAAAACGATGTTTCTTCAAGTGAAAATTAATTTATTTGCTGACCAACAAAGACCAAAGTAATTTAAGAATTTTAAGGCTGGAGAGACCTCATAAGATTGTTTACACTTTTCACCTTTAAATTAGACATGGAAATGAAAGAGAGACGGGCCCTTCTGTCCACACGCCAAGCACAGAGGCAACAGGCTGATTATTAGCTGGTTGCAGGAGCAAAGCAGCGAGGAGGGTGGGCTCCCCTCTGTGGGGAGAAAACCTGTGCCCACCCATGCAACCGGAGGGACAGAACAGCATGGACCAGCAGATGGATTTTCTTTTCTACCTGGGACCTTCTCCAGCCACAACGGCATAGGGAGTTGAAGGGATGGAGCTTTCAGCACTGGAATAAATCAGCCTCTAGAAAACGATCAAGTTCATTGTTGAACCAAAATGAAGACCTCAGGCTGTGGTATGCGCCCAGCAGAAAAGGCAGACAGACTTGGGGAAGGTAACGATAGCACTGGCATGCTAGGGAAGCTGGTGTGGGCACCCTGGGGCTTGAAGGACTGGAGAAGGTCCGAGCAGGGCTGGGGAGTAGCTCAGAGGCAGAGCGTGCATTTAGCATGCACAAGGTCCTGGGTTCAATTCATAGCACCAAAGAGAAAAAGGCTCTACACATCAGCCAGAATGATTTTTTTGGAGACAGGGTCTTGCTTTGTTGTTCAGGGTGGACTCACACTGCGAGGTTCAAGCAATTCTGGGACCTCAGCCCAGGACTGCTGGTTTGTGCCACCACACCCAGCAAGCACAGGGTTCTAAATTATCATTTCCTCAAAGCCCAACAGAGTGCCTGGGCCATTTAATACAGTCACGTACCACATGATGACTTCTTCTTCTTCTTCTTTTTTTTTTTTGTACTGGAGATTGAACTCAGGGGCACTCGACCACTGAGCCACATCTCCAGCCCTATTTTGTGTTTTATGTGGAGACAGGATCTCACTGAGCTGCTTAGCACCTCGCCGTTGCTGAGGCTGGCTTTGAACTCACGCTTCTCCTGTCTCAGCCTCCCAAAATGCTGGGATTACAGGCTTGCGCCACTGCACCCGGCTTCATGATGAGTTCTTGATCCACAATGGCCCACATATATGACAGGGATCCCCAAGGATTATATTGTCTAATGACATCCTAGCTATCTGAGTTTGTGTAAGTACACCAGGATGTTCACACAACAATCAAATTGCCGAATGATGCCTCTGTCAGAACATATTTCTGCCCTTAAATAACATGTGATTGTAGTGGCTGAACTGAATGAACAAACAGTACAGAGCCTCATACTTTTACTGACGAGTTACCCCTTAGGAGGAAATATTGCTTTTCCGTTGCTTTCTTTTCTCTCTCTCTCTCTTCATTACTGGGGATTGAACCCAGGCGTGCTCTACCATGGAGCCACAGCCCCAGCCCTTTTTTATTTTGAGATAGGGTCTTGCCAAATTGCCCAGGCTAGCTTCAAACTTGCAATCCTCCTGCCTCAGCCTCCTGAGTAGCTGTGATTACAGGTGTGCACCCCCACACCTGGTTTCCATTTCTTAAAGTAAATAATTTGAGGGAATATCCCATTTTTAAGAACTAAAACCCTTGAGGGAGTAAGTGCTTCCATTTCCTCCTTGGCCAAAGGAGGAAAAAGCATGAGGTGCTGAAAAAGCAAGTCACAGGGCACTGAGGGCACAGTGCTCACAGAGCCACTAAGAATGACAGGTAACCTCACCCACAATAAAACACATGCAAGCTAAAACTTCTTTTAGAACTCTCAGATGGAAAAGACAGAATAATTCATTGGAACATGTGTCAAAACAGGCACTTTTAACTTGTGGGAGCTTGAATCAGAACATCTTTGTGATCTCTAATAAAAATAAAAATGCACATACGCTATGACCTAACAATCCACTCCTAGCAGTTTATCCAGCACATTTATGCTCATGCAGGTATACAAGGTTATTAATTACAGCTAAAGATTGGAAACAACATCAGCGTCCAGTGGGTAAGAAGGGGCTGGCTAATAAGAAAATTTCAGCACATTCAGAAAATGAAATACAGGGGGAAAAAGAATGAGGAAGTTTTTTATGTATTAATATGGAATGATCTTCAAAATAAAGGAAATGAACAGTAGGAATGGAGAGATGTGTACATATACACCCATGTATATACAGTCATGTGCCATATAAGATCTCAGCCGATGATGAACCACATACATGATGGTGGTCCGTTTGATTATAACAGAGCCAGAGAATTCCTACTGCCTGTGCCACCACAGCTGTTGGCACATTGTAGCAAACACTTTCTTGCATTTATGGTGATACTGGTGTAAACAAACTTACTGTGCTGCCAGCATGATAAAAATGTATCACATGTGCATGGGTGCGCACCCGAAACCCCAGCAGCTCAAGAGGCTGAGGCAGGAGGATCACGAGTTCAAAGCCAGCTTCAGCAACTTAGCAAGTCCCTGTTTCAAATTAAAAAATAAAAAATAAGAGCCAGGGATGTGGCTTAGGCTTAAGAATGCCTGGGTTCAATCTCCAGTACAGGGGAGAAAAGAAAAAAGTCTAGCATGTACAATTACATGCAGAACATAAATATTGATAGCGATAGTAAATGACTATGATGCTGGTTTATGTAGTTACTATAATTTTATCATTATGTTAGCGTGTGCCTACTTATATATAAAACATTTACTATAAAACACCTAACATACATGCTGACATTCTGTGTCAGCAGAAGCCCTGGACAGGTCCTGTTGACCAGGCCTCTGGCTTGCAAGGGGCCCACGGTGAGTGACCCGCCCATCCCACCAAGGTTTGGGTAGACACACAATGTCATTTTTGCACAAAGGTGAAATGGCCTGATGGCACATTTCTCAGATGCTTCTCCATTGCTTGGCAACATGTAAGTGTCTAAACCAAGAACAGCTCTAGAATATTCAAGCAACTGGTTGGGGCTTGGCTGACTTTGGGGAAGGAGCCATGTGACTGAGGGACATGTAAGAGGAACACTATCCTGAACCTTTTGAATTTGAACCTTGTGGTGGATATATCTCCTATTCAAAATAAATTTTAAAAACTTAGGCTATAGATTTTGTACGAGAGCAGTTAAAACACAGAAAATTCTGTAGCTGAGTCATATAAATAAGTCAGTGGCACTTTTTTTTTCTACCCAACTTTCCTCCCTACCGAGGGGGCTCCCCCAATGCAATGGGGAACACTTTTATATGTGTATATATATATAAATTTTAAGTTGTTGATGGACCTTTATTTTATTCATTTATTTATATGTGGTACTGAGAATGGAACCCAGTGCCTCGCACATGCTAGGAGAGTGCTCTACCACTGAGCCCCAGCCCCAGCCCTGGGGAACATCTTCTAACCCAGGGGATGAATGGCCAGCCACTCCTTGTCTTGCTGGGGTCTCCACATGCCCCCGGCCCTCTGTTGGTCATCTCAGGACTCAGCCTGGGACCACTTTTCTGCCTATGTTCACGTGCTTGGTGACCTTGAACATTCTGCACACCCACAGCTCCCAACCTGGGTCTCCATCCAAAACCTCCCTCTGAACCCGTAGATGCAGCCATCTCAAAGCCAACAGGCCCGTCTGCCTCCACGCACCAGCTCCTGTGTTATAAATGGCAATGCTTCCCTTCCTGTCGCTCGGGTTCCCCACCTTACAGTCATCCTCTTCTCTCACACCCCAGATTCATCAGCAATTCAGGGTGAGCCCTGCCTGCAGCTGTATCTAGGATACAATCTCTGCTCACCTCCAAGCTTGGTTCATCCTGCCCTGCCCTTCTCTTCTTGCTCACCTGGACTGGCGACGGCCTCTGGATTGGTCTCCTTGTTTGCTCTGTAAACACTGCCAACTGTGATTCTGTTAAAATCCAACCCAGATCATGTCACCCATCTGTTCAAACTCCCAGTGTTTCCTGTCTTGAGTAAAATCCACATTGCAATCCTTGCGGTGTCCCTGAAGGCCTAATATGGTCTCCTCCTCCCTCATGCAGTGCCAGCCCCAGGGGCCTCTGTGCTCTTCCCAGATGACACCAGGCACAGGGCCTTTGCACTTGCTGTTCTGCCTGGAAATTTCTCCCAGACAACTACATCATTCACTTCCTCACTTCCTCCAGAACTTTACTCAGACATCACCTCCCCAGCAAGGTGGGCTACCCTCTGCACTCACAGCGCCTTCTCGCTCTGTCCACCTCTACTCCTGCTCCCCTTCCTCCCGCTTTTCCATAGCCCATCTCACCTGAGCAAACCATGAGTTGACTTATTTATCTTGTATTTATCCATCTCTCCCATTTGAAAATCCTCCCCAGACAAGCAGGAGCGCTTATCTGTTATGTTCACAGGGCCCCTGAAACTGGAGTCTGCAGATTGAGTGCTCAGTGACTACTTGTGGAATGAACAAGTTATCCACTCGGTTGGCGCTGGCGCTGGGTCACACAGCAGCATGTCGCTGCCCAGGCTCCTAGCCTGCGGCTCCACTCACCACACCTCACAGAGTCCTCAGTAGCCACCTGGCCACATCCAACAGGCAGTGCCCTGCTCACTCCTCACACCTGCCCTCTTCTATGCTGCCCAGGTCACCCTAGAGCCTGGGCCAGAAAGGACACAGAAGCGAGGGGTGTGGGCCAGCCAGGGGCTAGGCCAGGTACAGCCCCAGTGCGAGGGACAGACACTGCCCGGCTCCAGCCAACTGGTGGCATGGACATGAGGTACTTTTGTGGGGCTTTTGGTTTTTCCAGGAAAACTGGGAATTTGTAATTGTTTTTGAATGGCCGATCTCCTAACTTCCAACAGAAAACTCAAACGTCCTTAAAACCAAGGGTTTAATTCACTACATCTCAAGGGTCACTAGTTTGTGGCCTCTGTACAAAGCTCAACCAGAAAGCTGAACCCTCCTGACGGGTTGAAGACGATAGAGATGTCCTGATAGAATCTACAGGTATTGCCATATGGTAAGAAAAATGTGATCTTGTCTCCCACAGTTTTTTTGGGGGGCGGGGCTTCTAAAGAATCTTTACAGAGTTCAGGATTATCCTGGGTCACATGGCTTTCAGTGGCCTTTTCTCTGCTTGAAAGACAATATTCAGGGCTGGGGTTGTGGCTCAGTGGCAGAGCACTTGCCTAGCATGTGTGAGGCACTGAGTTTCGATTCTCAGCACCTCATACAAGTAAAAAAGGTCCACTCACAACCAAATATTTAAAATAAAACAGAGTGATCAATGAGCAGACATGGGTGTAATAAGCCCGGGGGAGCTGAGTGAGTTCTAGTGCATTTAAGGGAATCAAATAGAGACAGGAGTGTGTGGGGGACTGTCGGGGGTGCAGGTGAGGAGAGAAAGTGAGGTGGATCCAATGGAAGATTCTTAATTCACCAAGAACTGTGGGGTGCTCAGTGTTGATCCTGTCCTTGGTCTTTATACAAGGTCTTCAGTGAATACACACAACGGATGCCATGTTTGTGCCAATGGAATTCATTCTGGCGGAGCTCAGAAAAGAGGTGACAACTGACATATGAGCCATAGTGGCAAAAATTCATTTTAAATCTTGATCAAAAGTTGGCAGCAGCTGCAGATACAGCTCAGTGATACGGCACCTGCCTAGCATGCTCAAGGCCCTGGGTTCCATCCTCAGCACCACAAAACAATAAAAGTTGGTAGCAAAAATCCAGCCGTTCCACTCTAGATATATATCCAAAGAGCTGACCCCAGGTGTTCAGACAAAAACCTGTACACCAGCGTTCACAGAGGCACGACTTACAGGTGGAAAGGAATGAGATTCTGATAGGTGTTATACACGGGAGAACCTTGAAAACCTCCTGCTAAGTGAAAGAAGCCAGTCACCAAATACCACATATATGATCAGTTTCTTTGAAATGCCCTGGGTAGGTAATCAATTGGAACAGAAAGTAAATAGTGGTTGCTTATGGCTGGGAGGGGACTTTGGGGGGCTAGAGGGATGAGAGAGTTTTTTAATATATCTATTTTTAGTCATTGATTTTATACATATGGGCTGCTGAGAATTGAACCCAGTGCCTCACACATGCTAGGCAAGTGCTCTACCACTGACCCACAACCCCAGCCCATGAGGGAGTTTTTGAGGTAATGAAAATGCTTTTAAGTTGACCTGGGTGACGTTTGCACAATTCTGTGAGTACACAAAGTCCACTGAATTGTAGGCTCTAAACGAGAGGGTCGTATGGTATGTTATGTCTTACATATTTTACATCAGTAAAGTTAAACATTTAGAAGTTGGTGGCACCCCAGGTGCTGCTGCTCATCCATACTTGAGCAGGAGAGGGCCTGGGTTAGAAGCTCCCCAAAGGGATCTCCATTCTGCCCCAAGAACTAGGTGATCCATGTAATGGCCACCCGCTTCTTTGCTATGCCACTGCAAGGAAGGGGCAGAGAAAAAAACGTCACCCTCTCCATGTCCAAGGGCCAGGGAAGAGTCCCCAGTCTCCCACAGCACTGGGTCTGCTGACATGCTTGGTCATACACTCAAGTTGGCACCCAAGATGGCATGTGTGTTTAGAATTAAGGCCTGTTTAATACTAGCAACTAGGAGGGATCAGTCAAGTGCAGAAGGGACTCCAATGCTCCCTGTTTGCCTTGTGGTACATCTTGAAACCTGGGGAGCTGCACCAAAGTGGCAGCAATGTGGGTCTGCTGGAAATGACATGTCTAAGCAGTGACACTTTTTTTTTGGTGGTGGTGCTGGGAATTGAATCCAGGGCCTTGTGTATGCGTGGCAAGCACTCTACCAATTGAGCTATATCCCCAGCCCAGCAGTGACACTTTTTAACAAGGAGCAGGGGAACATTTTGAAGTCCCCAGACTTGGCTGTAAACCCTAAATGCTCCTGTCTGGGGTGATGGTGTGAGTTGCCCTTGGGGTTGGGCTGACCCTGGTTTCCTGAACCCTGGACCTTCTCGGAGGGCAAAGAAAGCCTAGATCCTTAGGGGCAACCTTGTGGCAAGACTGTGTCCTTGAGCTGCTAGTGGCAGCTGTCTCTTGCTGGCAGCCCTGGCTTGCTCTGGGGCTCTGTAGGCTAGACCAGCTGCTTCTAGAGCCTCTATCATCTTAGCTGCCTTAAGTCTCCGCATCTTCACTTTCCATCAGCTGGACAAGCTCATCCCAGACGGTGTCTTTACAGACTTTTAATGAGCTCATTCACAGATGCACCAACCATAGGCATAACAAATAGTTGCCCTGTGAGCAACTGTGGGTGGGAAGTTGTGGTCCCTGGGTTCATTGCCAGCCTCCCAACCAGCCTCTGGCTAAGCTGGCAGGATAATATCTCAGGTGTGTGCCTGACCCTCAAAGGCCAGTTTGATGCTCCATGAGGAGCATCCATTCCCTTTGTGGAAATACCAATGCATATCTGTTAACTTTATGATTAACTGCGGTTTCTCCCCAGCCACACTCCAGCTGGCAGAGAGGGCCAGCCTTCCGAGAGAGCCACACAGCAGACCTGGACTCCGAATCAGTCCATCCCAGGGCTCTGAGGTGGATAGCCCTTCCTGCTCCTGTAGGTTGGCATCCCTCTGCAAGACTGCCGTAGCTGACAGCATGGGACCCCACCACCCGGGACTTTAAGCAGCAGCGCAAGCTCCAGAGCAGGTGCTACATGGGCTCTGAGCGCAGCCCCAGGCCCCACGGCCACCTGCACAGCCCTCCCCTCTGTGTGCCAACCTGGGTGTCCGGCCACCATCAAGATGATTATGAAGTACTAAGGCTGTGTGCTTTCCTTTCCACAAAAATAATCACCAGGAGCCCTCTGATTTCCAGGGAAATCGGGACTTCTTGCTGCACTTCCTGTCAGACCGGCCCTTTGAATGAGCTCACTCCATAATTTAGAGTTTGAATCTCGTTTTAAATGGCAGTTAAAAATTGTATGTGGCAGTTCACAATGAAATTTAGCTTGACAGCTTGGACATAAAACTAAAAATAAATGACTTCACATCCAAATAATAAGTAATAACAATGTTAGCCTGCATAAGAATAGCAGGGCTGGATTCAAATACAATATTAATTTTAGGAATATGAGTGACTGGGGAGAGACAGAGGCAAAGAAACAAATCCTTCATATAGCAATTGTCTCCTCTTATCCCCAGGCAACTGGCTGCCTTTCACCTCCGCGGCACAGCAATTATGTGGTGTAATAGAGGCAGCGCAAATAAGCAGAAAGATTTTATTAAACCAAATGAGCAAATCATCTGCGTATTATTGCGATTTGATTGACACTGACAAGTGTCGAGCAGACGCGGATGTGAATATGATAAAGAAGCTTGCAGAAAAGCTCTTGATAATGTTACTCTTGATAAAGTTGCCTGGCCACCCTCTCTAGGTAAATAAAGGGGAGAGGCATACGACGCATATTAATTCACCCCGTTTGCAGCCTGCTGGAGGACAGAGGGGGGAAGAAAAGTTGCCATGGGTTCAGCGTGTGGCATTTTATATGAATACCAAAATTGCATTCATGATTCACACAGACTTTACGATAATATATTAATATTAAAACTAAAGGTCATTCCACATAACAGTTAAGCTGCCTGAGCTTCAACCTTTATACCAATAACAGTCTCCGGAAAGTAAGTGAGAAATATTTGAATACTCTAAAAAAAAAATTTTTTTTTTTTTCTTTTTATTTCGGAGGATTGCTGGCTGACGTTAGCTCAGGTGGCCCCTCACCCACCTGCCCTCTCCGGGGACAATTAAAGGGCTACCTCGAGGATGGCTGCATCTGAGACAGCTGGTGCTCCGAGGGAGGAAAGGTGATTAATTGCCACAGGCCTAGGGGCCCTCATACACGGCTCGGTCTCACTAATGACTCCCTTATGAGCTGGCTGAGCCTTTGCCACCATCCCTACTCGACGGGCGGAGTCAGCACAAAACTTTACTCGGCTGCTGGGGTGCTCGGAGCAAATGATCCAGCAGGGGGAAGGCTCTGTCTAGGACGATTTAGGAGGAGACCTGCCTGGAGGCAGAGGGCTGGCCACGATGACCTCTGGAGCTCGCTCCAGGGTGCGGTTTGCTCCGATTCTGTCAGGATACAAGTGTCCTGGGTGGGTGGTTGGGACCTAAAAATTTTCCTAGAAGAGAAGCTTAGAGAAGAAAATGAGGACAGGTGAGGCTGGCTGGGCCCCATTGAGGTACCGTCTGTACAGGGTAGAAAGTTACTGCCATAGTCGATCAAACCAGCATCCAAAGGAGTTCTTAGTGCTAGAAAGAATATCTGGCCCTTGTTCACATAGTCTGGGCTGTTAAGTCAGGGTGGACAGAGCCTGGTGGGCTAGGGTCAGCTCCCACAGGCCAGAGCCCAGATCCCTCTGAGTCATTTCCTGGCTTCTGTGGTGGCTTAACATTGGCCACGCTGGGAGTATTTACACCACAGAAATTGGCAAATACACAGACCTCCCCACCCTCAGCCAGTGTTTACCTCATTGTTGGGTTGCCAGATTCACCAGCCTTGCTTCCCAAGGGTATTCCCAAGGGTATAGAAGACGTTTCATCTAGAACTGATGGAGTCTCCATAAATCTCACTTTGATGCCAAATAAGTGGGGAGGGCTCAAGTCCAACCTAATATCATAATTCTAACAACATCTCAGTCATTTGCTACCTCTTTTGGGAAAATAATTTGGGCTCCGATTTCTCAGTCTTCCACTTACCTGTTCCTCTTTGCGGTGGCAAGGGAGCAGATGGTGTGGGATATGGTGCATGTCTCGAGTGCCTGGGTGCCCTTCCTTGTGCCCTGGCTACGGGTCTCCTGGCTGGCATCTAAGCTGTGGACTCATGACCTGATCTCCTGTGATCCTGGTCATGCTCAGCCTCCCTCTGACAGGTGGGCCGCACAGTGCCCTCTTGCCCCCAGCCTCCTGGCCTGTGTAGGGTCTCCCTCATCTCCTGCTATGGAGTCTCCTTGCCCTCCTGCAGGGGAGCACTGGGCTGCACGCATATCTCCAGGGAAAGGAGGGCAGTTGGGCAAGGCCGTGGGCCTCCTCCTCACCTTACTTTGCAAATACTGGTGGCTTAATCCAGAGGCAGGAGATGTCTTTCCAGGGTCTGAAGGAGAGTTAGGGAAAATGCTCTTTCCTTTGGCTTCCCCTGTTCCTTTCCATCATATCTTTTACTCTCCAGGCCTAAATAAGGAGCAGGGAGGTCAGGACAATATCCAGCTGCCTCCCCTGCCTACCTTCCCCCATCTGCCAAGGCCCTGTCCTCTACCTTTTTCAAACTGAGTCATGACCCAATTCTGGGAGAAGAAATAATGTTAATGGGTCATGACCAGTCCATGTTAAAATAGGTTTTTAAAATTGAGAAAGGCCAGTGCGGTGGTGTAATCCCAGCAGCCCGGAGGCTGAGGCAGGAGGATCACAAATTCAAAGCCAGCCTCAGCAACAGCAAGGCGCTAAGCAACTCAGTAAGACCCTGTCTCTACATAAAACACAAAACAGGGCTGGGGATGTGGCTCAGTGATGGAGTGCCCCTGAGTTCAATCCCCAGTACCCTACCCTCCAAAAAAGTGAGAAAGTATCACCCATAACAAGAATGAGAATCATTTTCTAAAAATCTGGTGTCTTACTGTGGATCATGGAAAGACATGTTTGAAAGCCACTCTTCTGCATCATATTGTATTACAGAGCAACATACAACTTATCACAAGGGGCATGGGGATGTTTTCTCCACCCTGGAGGTCTCTAAGCACCGTGCTGTCCCAGCTTGGCTCTTGGTATACTAAGGAAATTAAAATAAAATGCAAAAAGTTGAAAAAAATCTTTAAGACAACTCTGGCTTGCCATGAGAAATTCAATTGTGAATGTCATGAGCTGAGCATAATTCTTTCTCTTGCATTCCTCTGTAAACATTGTCATCTCTCCTTGTTCCAAGGAAGCTTGATGCTTCCAGCCAACCAGGAAGAGGATCACATTGAGAAAGGCTAAAGAAGAAAGGTAATTGATATTTTTTCAAACTACTTCTCCCGCTACATGCTCTCTGAGAGGCGGTTTTGGGTTTTGCGGAGCCCTCCCGCATCTCTCTTTACTCTGCAAGGGAACAGGCTTGACATTTCCTCCAGTGTTACTCAGAGCCCAGCTGATTCACCTGAGAGGCCACCACTCTCCATCCTGGTTGCTTAGGCCTACATGAGTCACTCCTGGTGTTAATGAGCAAATCTGTGAAACCGTGGATAAAAGCCAAATCAAATGGCCCCTGTCACCAGGACTGGGTTGGGGCTGTCCTTGGGGTTACATTTTGCCATCTCCCCTCTAACCTGTGAGCTTCGTGAGGGCAGAGTGTGTCCTCCCAGATCTAGCAGAGCATCCAGGGCACTTGGCAGGTGCTTGATGAAACTGTATGGAAGGAATGAACATAGACTTAGTGCAGAAAAGTGCCAAACTTCCTATATTTTAAATTGTCCCTGTTAGCCAGGCATGATGGTACATGCCTGTAATCCCAGTGACTCAGGAGGCTGAGGCAGGAGGATCTCAAGTTCAAGGCCAACCTCAGAAATTTAACAAGATCCTGTCTCAAAACAAAAAAATAAAAATGGCTAGGGATATAGCTCAGTGGAGGAGCACCACTGAGTTCGATCCCCAGTGCTACAAGAAATAAAAAATAAAATAATGTAATGGTTCCAGGGAAATTTATTAAAGTTAAAACCCCAACAATGTCACATCATTAAACAAGTCCTAAACACTTTTTGTATATTCTTTTATGCATTTGTTCTCGGGCAGAAACCCAAGAGAAAAAGCAAGTTGGTTTGTGTATATTTTGTTTCTTTTGGCAGTAGTAGGAATTGAACCCAGAGTCTCACATGTGCTAGGCAAGCACTCTACCACTGAGCTATGCCCTGTACCCCATCCCCTTACTTCTCCACCCTGCTTTGAGAGAGGGTCTCACTGAGTTGTCCAGGCTGGCCTCAAACTTGCAATACTCCTGCCTCAGCCTCCGGAGTGGCTGAGAGTACAGGTGTGTGCCACTGTGTCTGGCTGCTAATCTTTTAACATGTTATCAATTTTGTTTGTTGGTCCAGAGGAGTATTTTGGGACCCCACCACACAAAAGTGTGTCTCACTGTGATATGGTGGAATATTGTATGTTCTTTGTACACTTTCCATTACTGTTAGTAAAAGAGATACACCCATACAATATATTTATACTCCTGTCTATTCAAGAAAATATCCAATGCTAACATTCCCTATTTTGAATATTTGTCTGAGGGAAAAATAAATAAGGCTATATATTTTTGGCATAGGTCTCTAAGTTCTATGGCACTTCAAGAGGTAAGATCAGTCAGAGACACTTTAAATGGTAACTGCCATTCCTGTGTTCTTCTGTCACCAGAAGTAGAAACCACACTTGCAGGTCATTCCATGTCTGTGAGGTATGTACTTTTTTTTTGGGGGGGGGCGGGTACCAGGGATTGAACTCAGGGGCACTCGACCACTGAGCCACATCCCCAGCCCTATTTTGTGTTTTTATGTAGAGACAGGGTCTCACTGAGTTGCTTAGCACCTCGCTGTTGCTGAGGCTGGCTTTGAACTCGCGATTCTCCTGTCTCAGCCTCCCCTAGTGCTGGGATTACAGGTGTGCGCCACCGTGCCCGGCTGGTGTGTGTGTATTTTAATCCTTGCTTTATGGCCTGCTGTAACCAAAACTTTATTTGGAATGAACAGACTAGTTTCCCAAGGTACCCTTTCAAACAGAACTTTCTCATCACCTATGTATACTGAGGACTTTGTTACCTGGCACTCACAACATATAAGCAGAACCCAAGTTACTTTCCCTATATTATTTACTCAAATATCCAGCAGGTACCAGAACCCCAGCCAAGATTTTGACTGGACAGACAAGGCCCCTCCCCTCAAGAAACAAAAAAAGCAAACAGAGCAGCACCTTGGGATGGGTGCTATGGAGGAATTCCATGGGGTCAGGGGACAGCCTGGCCTAGTCCAGAGGCTTTTTTGGGTCAAGATGTCAGGTAGGCTTCCGGGAATCAGCCAAGGGAAGGGCGGAGCAAAGGCTGGAGGGAACAGAAAGCACCAAGGCCATGGGAGAGAACCTTCAGCCTTTGCCCAGAGGCAAGGGGCAGGGAATGAGGAGACCCAGACAAGAGATGGGTGTGGTCAGTGGCAGGAGCCAGCTCACCCAGGGCCTTTAGGATCACAGTGAGAAATACTGCCTTTATTTGAAGAGACAGAAGTTAAATATTACTTTTGAAGTTAAAAATTACTTATTTGAAATTAAATATGTAACGACTTTTTTCAGAATTGCCAGAAGATAAGGAAAAATTCAAATGTTCCTGACCTGGTGAATCAGTAACACCCTATGCTACATCCATTTAAAGGCATACCACTCAGCAAGAAAAAGGAACTACAGATTGGAGTGACAATGTGGATGAACCTCGAATGCTTTATACCAAGTGACAAAAGCCAGACTTTGAGCCTGGGGTATAGCTCAGTGGTAGGGCACTTGTCTAGCATGCACCAGGTCTTGGTTCCATCCCCCAGCTTAACATTTGTTACCTATTATTACAGAGCAAAATTATCCCCAAACATAGCAGCGGCAGGGGAATCAAATCCTACCACTTGTTTGGAAGGCCAGCTTGATGAGCAGCCTGGGTAGCCACTTGTAGAAGTTGCAACTATGTTGCCGTCTGTCTTCTAGAGAGAAAAAGTTCTGTGCTTTTTCACAAATGGTCCTACTCCTGAGAACTTAGTGCAATCAGAGCTCGAGCCCTGGGATCCACAGGACTCATTAGTCACATTACTGGAGCAAGATGTTCTATCCCACGGAGTCAATCAGAGAAGAGAGGCACCCTGTGATATGCAAGCCTGCAGTGGGTACCAGGCCAGGGAGCCCTGCGGACATTTGACACTCTGGAGCATCAGTTTCCTTCTCTCACAGGGTGTGGGGCTAGGACCCGATCTCCAAGGTCCTCTCCATCACTCCATTCCTAGCCTTCATTCTGTGATTTAATAACATGCTGCTGCTTGTGCAACAAGCTGGGATTCCCTCAGCCCCTGAAGCCCACCACGTGCACGTCCCAGGGTCATTTGGATACCACCTGCATGACGCCCACAACATCTGCTGGCCACCTGCTCTGCTGTTGACAATCTTTTCCTTCAAACAAACTCACTTTTTTAAACTCAAATTTAAATGTGTGTATTTTTAAAGTAAACTTTCTATCAAGATGGTAAATGGGAAAAAAAAATTCAGTAAGACGCGCCAATTAGAAGACAACCGTAAAATAAATACAAGGAAAGAAAAAGAAGGCTGGCGATTTCTGTTTCAATACTGTTGCAGTCAGAGATTTGAGTTTACGTCTGCATTTGTTTGAAGGAGGTATGATTGAAGAGAGACATTAAAGACCTATTAGCACCAAACTGAGACGTTCTCCTTGCTTTATCCAAAGGCTTAAAAGATAATTGAAAAGGGAATAACTGTCCTGTGGTGATTTAGTATTATTTAATGTCACATCTACGTTCTCCCTAATACCATCTCCCATTTTACACTGATGTGCCTCCCAGAGCTTGAGAAATGTGGAATTTGGCATGCATCATAACTATTTATTTAAAAGTTGGTTTCTCTGCTTCTCTTGACTAAGCTTCCAGAGACCAGGTGGGTTCTGGTTTATCTGTCTCTGCATCTAGACCAGATGTCCTTTCTTACCTCCTCTCAGAAAGCTTAGCAGTCTAAGCAGGTCAAGCCTTAGGGAGGAGAGACAGGAGAGCAAGGTCATAAAAGGGGGCAGTTGTCATCGGCAGCCAGGGGTGCCATTTTGGTCCAGGTTGCTGTTGTCCCAGGGGAGGATAGGATTGGGGAGAGATGGAGGTTTCTTCTGAGATGACAAAATTGATTGTGATGATGATTGAAAAACACAATATATTTAAAACCTTTGAATGATACTTTTTTTTTTTTGGTACCAGGGATTGAACTCAGGGATACTTGACCACTAAGCCATGTCCTCACCTATTTTGTGTTTTATTTAGAGACAGGGTGTCACTGAGTTGCTTAACGCCTCGCCCTTGCTGAGGCTGGCTTTGAACTTGTGGTTCTCCTGTCTCAGCCTCCCAAAGTGCTGGGACTATAGGCGTGTGCCACCGTGCCTGGCTTGAATGGCACATTTAAATGAGTGAATTTTATGGGATGTGAATTATCTCAAAGCTCTTACAAAAGCAAACAAAGTTTCATCAACCAGTTGTGCCTACGTGTGTGGTGGGTTATGCATCCTGGTGATGTTGGTGGAGAGCAGGGGCTCCCAGCCCTGGCCACATGTAAGTATCTTTGAGGGCTTCAGCCTGCAAATGCTTGCCAACCTAGAAGGCTCAAGTTAGCAGCTCTGGGCTGTCTCTGTCTGCCATAGTCTTAAAAGTTCCCCAGGTGATTGTTACAGCAGTTAAGCCTGAGAACACTGCATCAGAAAAGTTGCCAATAGGGCTGGGGTTATGGCTCAGCAGTTGAGCACTTGCCTTGCATACGTGAGGCACTGGGTTCGATCCTCAGCACCACATAAAATAAATAAAGATATTGTGTTCATCTACAACTAAACAAAATATTAAAAAAAAAAAAAGAAAGAAAGAAAAGTTGCCAATACCCTGTCTCTACATAAAACACAAAATAGGGCTGGGGATGTGGCTCAGTGGTCGAGTGCCCCTGAGTTCAATCTCCAGTACCAAAAGAAAGAAGAAAAGTTGCCAATAAGCCGGGTGCGGTGGCGCAAGCCTGTAATCCCAGCACTTAGGGAGGCTGAGACAGGAGAATTGCAAGTTCAAAGCCAGCCTCAGCAACGGTGAGGTGCTAAGCAACTCAGTGAGACCTTGTCTCTGCATAAAACATAAAATAGGGCTGGGGATGTGGCTCAGTGGTCGAGTGCCCCTGAGTTCAATCCCCAGTACCAAAAAAGAAAAGAGAAGTTTCCAATAAAAAGATTCACTCAGCATAGATGAATGTCTTTGCTTGTTTATCAGATGGGCCCCCTTATACTGGATAACTCCTGATCCCCCTGCTGGCAACACACAACTCTTCTGTGACCTTTGAACTTAAGTCAGCTACATGTAAAGCTACATGCTTACTCATGTTATTAAATAAATGCACTAGTTACTAAATAAATGCCAACAAGAACAAAGATACTACCTTCATTACTGGTAGAATGGCTGTGATAAAAAAAATAATGGAAAAATAGCATTGGTAAGGATGTGGAGAAATTGGAACTCTTGTGCTTTGCTGGTGGTATTGCCCAGTGGTGCAGGACCGTGGAGAACAGTCTGGTGGTTGCTCAGAAAAGCTAACCAGAGAATTACCATGCGACTTTCCCATTCCACTCCTACACCCATACCCAAAAGATCTGAAAACAGGTGCCCAAGTAAGTGCATGTGCATTCACAACAGCCAAGAAGCGGAAAGGTCCCATCAACAAATGAAAGGGTCAACAAAATGGGATTCATACATACAGTTATCCTTAAAAGAAAGTTATCCATAAAAGAAATGTAATTCCAATACATACTACAAAATGAGTCAACATTGAAAACATCATGCCAAGTGAAAAAAGCCAAACAGGATGAATATTGTATGATTCTACTCACAGGATGTAAAAAAAATTATAAAGTAGAATAGGCTACTGGATTAGTTCACTTTTTGTCGTGATAACGAAAGGCAGGCTACTTTCAAAGAAAAAAGGTTTATTTAACTCATTGCTTTGGAGGCAAAGTACAAACAGCATGGTCCCGACTTGGGTGAGGGCTCCCCTTGACGGTCACCTCATGGAGGGTGGCAATGGCAGGAGCTTGGGAGGAAGCAAGAGATCTCATCTTGAAACAGGAAGTCAAAGAGCTAGGGTCCCCCAATCTTTTCCAAATGTAGGGCCCCTGGTGACCTAAGGAGCTCATGCTAGGCCCCACCACCTCCCTACTCTACCATCTTGGGTAACAAGCTTCCAACCCGGGAGCCCTTGGGGAACAATCCACATCCACATCACAGCAGTTACCAAGGGCTGGGGGAGGTGGAAATGGGAGTTGGTGCTTCAGTACAGAGCTGCCATTTAGGATGAGGACAACATGCTGGGAGCAGACACGGGTTTGGCCGCCCAACACTGTAAATGCACTTAATGCCACTGAGTTATGCACTTAAAGATGTTTGAAGTGGTAGATAAGTTATGTACATTTTACCACAATTTTTAACATATATATATACATATATGTATATATGAAGAAAAAGAAAAACCAGCTACAATGGACTTCTATAGGTGTAGAGTGATCTTTCCAAACTCCACAGGGGCAGACCTGCTAGACGCTGGAGAGGCAGTATGTGCGCCACTTAGCATCAGATTGTGAGGATGGCGGGAACCATCTGTACCCTGGTTCTCCAATACAGTGCAACACATATTGCCCTCTCTTAGGGGTATGGTACAGACTGAAGGAAGTATGGACTCCTGTTTCATGAGCATGCACCCATGCACATGTGTAAATATGTAAAGCATTCAGCACAGATGGTCGCTTCTGGCATCTGTCTTCATCACCCACGCCCACAGTGCTGTGTCTGCCTCGACTCTGATTTCCATTCAAAATGCACAGTGTATTTTGGGGGTGATCAAACGTTCTGGAATTAGCAGGGCTGGCTGCCCACCCTCCAGAACATACTAAAAACCACTGGATTATACTCTTTGAAGTGGTGGATTTTATGGTATATGAATCGCATATATTTGAACAAAAGACAGGCTAAACAATCAATGAGAAGTGTTCCTTAATGTGGTCACACATTGAGTATAGGGCCTCCTACGTATTTGCTAGGCAGTAAAGTGGTGGCCACCATACCCAAGGCCTGTTTCCCACCATGGTCAAGAAAGCCTGCCTGCCAGTAGTGTGGACGAGGTGTGGCAGGGAGCAGGGCTGAGACCCGTGAGCCTAGTCCCCACAGTTCTCTTAGAGAACTGAGAGGCCACTACATGGGCCCTTGCAGTGCCTATGATAACCTCTTGTTGCCATCATGGGGCTGAAGCCTGCCACAGTGGCACCTGGCCTGGAAGGTGGTGAGCCCAATCCTGAGGCCTCTCCCACACCAGGCAGCCCTGAGGGCTGAGCATCGGCACTTACTAAAGTGTGAATCCTGCCTCTTGGCAGGCACTGTGCAGGACAGGTGACCCATTTCCAAGACAAAGCTCAAAGACCTGGGACCAGCTGTCTCCTGCCTGGGCTTGTCTCACCACAGGTTTGGGACCATCCGGGTCCAGCTCTTTAGTTGCAACCTGAGCAGAAAATGCAGAATCTAGACCTTTCTGGTGGCAAAATCCATCCCCTACCACACACACCCGGGGAATGTGGACTCGTGCTGAAAGACGCCACTGCCACCCCTGCTGCACACATACCATCCCCAGCTTCACTGTCACCTCTTCCACAGGAAGTCTGGAAGCCTCTTCACCTGGGCTGTTGACTGGATAAAAACCACCTGAGGGGCAAAAGGGATGGAGGAAGGGCGGACACTAACCAGCTCTCCGAGCCTGGGGTGTCTCACTTTTAACCCTGGCTTTGGAAGACACCGGGGAGGAAGAAGCCAGATAATGCGTCACCCACGAGATCTCGCTGGATGTTAAGTAAATGCTCAGGAGAGGCACCTGGTTCGTGATGTTACCAAGGGGCAGCACCTGCCTCCTCCGCTGGACACAGTACTGCGGAGCTCTTCCCCTCTCGGTGACTCCGGGGTCAAGCCTGGGACCCAAGTAGAGGGCAGGATGGGCCCTCACTGGAGGGTTGGGTACAGCGGGAAGTATTTGGTATGTGGTAAGGGAAGAGGGGAGCCGTGAGCCAGGGTGGATTCTAAGGTTTCTCACAACTCAGACTCTGGAATTTTACAAATGAGTTCAAACAGTTTCCTTCTGGGGCAGAGAGACCATTCTTACCCACGATGATTGCGAGATAAGAAGGAAATCTAGCAACAGCTGACCCAGTTCCATCACGAGAATAGTCGATGGAAATGTTCAGGGGCTCAGTCCAGAGAAAGGGAGAAGGAAGACCAACAATCTTGTCAGTCTGGAGAATAATCTTTGAGGCCCAAATATAGGCATTTGGGGGAAAACTGCCCAAAGCAATGAAAACTTCAATGTTATTACAGTTATTGAGGAAGGATATTATGCTTTAAACATTCAGTTTATTATATGCCAATCATACCTCAAAGCACTTGAAATTTAAAAAGTAAGCTATTATGGGCCACCTGCCCTTTGTAGTTTACACATCAGGTCTCATTTACTTCTCACAACAGGGAGAAAAGGCAGGTGTAACCCAGGCCAGGATCTCCTGGTGTTCAGGTGATGTGCTGGAGGTGTGTGTGGCAGGCAGAGGGATGGAGCTGGGCATCTGAATCCAGCCGCTGTGGAGTTCTGTGACTATTTATGAGCATTTTGTCCACTGGATGGCAGGAAAAGTATCAGGGAAAAACTACAGGGATTGTCAAGAGCGTTGCCCTGGGGGATTTGCTCTCACTTTGGGCATAACAGAGCAGTTATTGGGCCTTGCTTTCCCCATCTGATCTCCAAGATCCCTCCCTCTTTGCTCGGGGAACCCATTGAGGACTTGTGAATAGTTTTTTGAATTTCAAAAGCAATGTAGCCTCTCTTGCCACCTGAATATTGGGTTTAGACCAATGGTACAGAATAGAAGACATAGAGAGTAACCCACATAAATACAGTATCTCATACTAGACAAAGGTGCCAAAAACATACACTGGAGAAAAGATAGCCTTTTCAACAAATGGTGCTGGGAAAACTGGAAATCCATATGCAGTAACATGAAACTAAACCCCTATCTCTCACCATGCACAAAACTCAACTCAACGTGGATCAAAGACCTAGGAATTAGACCAGAGACCCTGCGTCTAATTGAGGAGACAGTAGGCCCAAATCTTCATCACGTCGGATTAGGCCCCGACTTCCTTAACAAGACTCCAAAAGCACAAGAAATAAAAGCAAGAATCAATAAATGAGATGGATTTAAACTAAAAAGCTTCTTCTCAGCAAAAGAAACAGTCAATGAGGTGAACAGACAACCTACATTCTGGGAGCAAACTTTTGCCACACGCACATCAGATAGAGCACTGGTCTCCAGGATATATAAAGAACTCAAAAAACTTAACACCAAAAAAACAAAGAACCTAATCACTAAATGGGCTAAGGAGCTGAATAGAAACCTCTCAGATGAATATTGGAATAAAAAGATTCATCCTCTTTCCCAAGTGAACCAACACTTTCCTCCTAATTATGTGTTGTGCTCTGAAATCAGCTTCTATCTTAACTCAGGATCCTAAAGGAAGGAGTTTTCTAATTACAAGGTCTTGGTCACTGACAAGAGCTAGTGAATGATGTTTATATGAATCAAAGCATGCTTTTGACTTTAGGATTTATAAGATTTGAATTATCTGTGTGTGTGTGTGTGTGTATGAAGAAAAATGGTAAATATTAGCCCTTAAAAAATCAGCTCACTTTGAAATCTCCGTGGCATTATTGCCTCCTTTAATATTGCTGACAGTCTCTTGCAAATGTATCACAAGTTGGCATTTATTAGTGCGAGGCACAAGTATGGGGCATGTTATTTGATTTGAATAACAGCTCGGAGCTACAGTTTGAGTCCAGAAATATATTAGTCAGAAACAATCTCATTTAATAACACAGAAACTAATAAAAGAAAAGTATTCCAACTGATTCAGAATTGAATTTATGAATATTGCTTTAGCAGGATTAATGATCAAAACCCCAACCTGTTTGTCACGTTATAACTGACTTTTCCATTTAAATGCAAAACCAGAAGTCAATGAGTCCAAAAGATTGTATATTGCTTTGAAGAAAATCAGTTCATTTTACATGTAAGCTTCCAAATTGGCAATAAACTTTAATTACAGGGTCAGATAATCAAATTATAATCAAATAGCCTCACATAAAAACCTATGTTTGAAATTAATGAGACACAAGCCTGCCACTTGGTATCACCACACCTCTGTAACTTACTAACTGACATTTCATTTCCATTTAAAAGTCACCTTAAGGACTTTCTCCTCAATTTCCACCGTGTAGCTTAATTTGATTTAGAAAACATTTCATTCTTAGACCATGCAGTCCTTTAGATTTTCATATTCCTCTCTACATTTTCCCTCCTCCTCTTACCTTAGGGAAGGTCTGTTTTATAATTGACAATGGAGTTTCTAAATTGGCACTGTTGTAACCCTTTCCATTAGGGAGGTGAGTCCATCCCTGTCGGGGCGGCTGGGAGGACCCTTTGCCCTGGGGTCAGGTGTCCTCACTCAGAAGCAGCATCCATACTGTGGGGCTAAGGGCCCGGAAAACTTTGCACACAGGGAAAAATGCATGTAGCCTAGAGATACTTAAATTAGTTTGATATCAACATATATGTTTGTAAGAGAATGGCATTAACGCTTATATTTGCTTGATTGTCCCAGTAGATGTGAACAGTGGAATGCTAAGTTATCTTTGAAACCTCTGTCTTTCAGCTTTAAAAATGATCCCTTTGTCTTCAGTTACAGTAGGTTTTTTTTTTTTTCTTATCAGAATAATGAAGAGCTAGTTGCCGGGGCTTCCTCTTCCTGGCGGGTAGGAAAGAGGTCACCGAGTAAGAAGCGATGAGCTGAGAGGATCCTACAGAGGAGTTCAGAATGGACCTCTCCTGGCCCTAATGTGCTTGTTAGGAGAATGAGGCAGGAAGATAGGTTGAGTCAAGTTCAAGACCAGCCTGGGCAACAAAAAATAAAAAAAAATTTAAAAATAGACTTTGCTTTAGATTTCCCATACCATAAAATAAAATAAATGGGGGTGGTGGTGGTGCAAGAGCAAAACTGAACTTTTAATATGTCCCAGATATTGCCCAGGATGTATCTGCACCCATCCACCCACCCCCCCCACACACACATCCTTGTTTATCTGAATTTTTATTTGCTAAACTGGCAATCCAGTCTGCCATAATAATGAATAATGGATGCTCCTTTGAGTGTTCCGAGCCTGATGTCTTTTGAAACATTAAAGGATTTCGTGGTGATGAACTCAATGTTTTCCAAATTTGCCAGATCACCCAATCACAAGAACCAGCTGGGAACTCTCTAGATTTCAGATGCCCACGCCCCTCCTGCAACTGCTGATCCAGTGAGTCCAGGGGTTGGCCTGGGAATTGGTATTTTGATGAGTTTCCCAAGTGATTCTTGGCAGTGGACAAGTTTGGAAAACACTGCAAGATATCTTGTCGCTACATCCTGAGAAGCAGGGCATGGAGTGTGGGAGTTCAGGTAGAATTATTAACCTTCATTTCCAGCTGGGGAAATCACAGCCCGGGAAAGTGCTTGGCCATATATGTAACCTGGGACCTGCTGAAATGCCAGGCAGCCTCAAAGTATTTTATTTCATTGCCTTGTCTAGAGATGAACGGGGAGAAGATAACTGACCATGGAAGTTAAACTTCTACCAGTGTCATTATGAGCTTTGCTGTTCAGTCTGGCATGCTCAAGGGGTCCACTGTGAGCTACTAGGAATAGAGTAGTGGTCATCTTAGCTTTGGGTTTTTCCTCTGCAGTGAGGAGATCCTTCCTGCCTCAAGCGCTTGCCATGATTTTACCACCTGGACCAGAAAGCAGGGGTGGGGAGTGGGGCACCGTGAGAAGTTCCATCTATCAAGGGCACAAAGAGTGGAGGAGGGTGCACTGCAGGTTATCAGCTCTGTCTCCTGATTAGCAGCCATTTAGCCCCTGGCCCCCCACACCCCGCCCCAGAAACAGGAAAGATGGGGAAAAGGCAGAAAAACACTGAATCCCCATGATGGTCCCGTGCACTCTGGGCACACTTGTGCATTCAATGGAAACTGCAAGAATTTCAGTGATGGAAATATTCAATAAAAGCAGACACTTGGATGATGCCTTTCTCCCCTGCTCTGCAGTTACCACCAGGGCAGGAGCTGTGGGTTGAAGTCAACCAGTCATCCTCTCCTCTTAGGTCTTTAGCTACAGGCAGTGTTCAGAAGAAAGCATGGCTGGAGTTTATTTCTTCCCAAGACTCCAGCTGCCAGGACACAGCTCCTGGTTCCCCTGGTCCACCCTATTGGGGATCTTCTAGCTTTCCAACAGCTAAAGCGGTCTGGTTTTATGCTCATAGTAAAATCACCCACTTTGGAATGATCAGTGGACTAGTTGTGAGAAAGTCTCCACCCCCAGCTCCAGCCATGACCCTTGACAAATACTTACCTGGTGCCCTTGGCCTCTCCTCTACATCCACTAAGGTAGTTACAGTTGGCCTGAACATTCTGGGGCTCTCTGCTGTGTTCTTCCTGGTAGTTGTTTTGCGCTGTTTGTTTTTGGATGACTGAAGATACTCAATAGGCACACTTTAAAATCGAAGAAATACAATTTAATTTTCCTTTCCACCAATTACTTCTGCTCCTTCACTTTCAAAATTGACCCCAAATGACTTCTGCTGTACAATCCTACTGCTGTAAGGTCTACTTGTCAAGATGCCGTGTAAACCCAAGGAATAACATGGAAAATGTTTCGATTCCAAAGAAGGAAGATCATAGGGCCTTCTCTAAGACAGTCTCTTGAGTTCTTAAACCATATCTCATATTTGAGAGGAACTCAAATTTTTTTTAAAGACCTCACAAACATACAGCTGGTTCTCCATATCTGAAGGTTTCACACCTGTGAATTCAACCAAGATTGAGTTGAAAATATTTGAAAAAGAAATTGTGTCTGCACTGAACACCTGCAGATTTTTTTCTTGTTATTCCCTAAACAATACAACAACCTTTTACATAGGATGTATATTATATGCAATCTAGAGATGATTTAAGGTCTATAGGAGGATGTGTTTAAGTTTCATGCAAACATTATGCCATTTCATATAAGTGACTCGAGAAGTGACTCGAGCATCCTCAGATTTTGGTGTCTGGGCAGGGGAGGTTCATGGTATCTCATGGATACAGAGGGAGAATTGTAGGTGCCTTTGGGGCAAAGTATCCATGGGAACAAACCGTGGACAGGAGGTGGAAAATGAAATCAAGGCAGGGCACTATTACTCATGGCAAATGGTGGGGTTCTGGTGACGCGGTCAGGGAAGGTCATCCTGTCTTTCCTAATCTCTAAAGCCCTTGGTCCTGCTCTATTGACTAAATACTTACCAGGTCAAAAACATGTTTTGCTGCCTGTTTTCCCAGAGGCATTTTGGTCTAAATCACCTGCAAGGTAGAAAATTTATGAGAAACCATTCAGAATCATTCCCAACCGCTCTGGCTTCCTTCTGCTGTGACCCTCTGCAGGGCTTCCCTGGACACCCCAGGGGGACCACTTACCATCATGGCCAGGGCTTTCTGGGACAGTAAGTACTCAGAGATCCTGAAGTTAAATTTTGGGTTTAGATATGATGTAAAATTCTTGGAGGTTGAACCCAGATGGCAACTTGAGATACATCTCAGAGGGCTTGAAGGCACAGGCTCTTTTCATCCAGAAATTTCATGGTCAGATGTTTTATCTGGTCAAAGCTTCTCATTGTGAAAAATCAATAATTGCTCATGGCCTAAATTATGGTGTGTTTATATGAAAGAATACTCTGCAGTCATTCAAAATCACATAGGAGAATACAGTGGCATGACAGAATGTCCATCTCCTATGGGTTTTTAATATATAAAGACAAATGACAACAGTTAACAGTGGCCACCTTTGGTTGATAGGATTTTGACTGACAGATTATTCCTTTTTTTCTTGTTTTCCAAGTTTTCTGTTTTCTGCACCAATTGTCATTACTTTTACATGGCCTTTTTATTTAGGACAAACCTGAAGACACTTGTTTCTCTCTCTCTCTCTCTCTTCATATTTTTATTGGTGCATTATAGTTGTACACAATGAAGGGATTAATGTTACTATTTGCACACACACAAACATGACAATATTATCTGGCCAATTCATTTCCCAGCACTTTCCCCTAAAGACACTCCTGTGGGAAAAGATAATAGAAGAAAACAAAAGTCTTACTTGCCATTATGGGTCTGACATCCAGGTTCCATTTTTTTTTTAAATGTTTTTTTATTTTCTTAGTTGTAGGTGAACTGAATATCTTTATTTTATTTTTATGTGGTGCTGAGGATCCAAACCAGTGCTTCACGCATACTAGGCGAGCACGCTACCACTGCGCCACAATCCCAGCCTCCAGGTTCCATTTTGTCATGAGTTGAGGGATCCTATGTCTACTCTAACTTGTCCCAAACTCTATATTTACTGGTTACTCTTTCTCCATTCTTTCTCGACCCATATGGAAATGTTCCAGCCAAGAAGTAGCAAAACAAATACCCTAATGAATAAAGTATGGGATGTATCCAGACCTGACTTACTATGCTTTACACGGTACCAGCCACAGAGTAGGTGCTAATTAAATGTTTGTTGAGTGAATAAAAGAAAATACAATCTTGGCATTTTAAGGACTTTTATGTGTTTCATTGTTACAATAGAAAAACAAAGTGGTTAAAAAAAAGAGACCCATTTAACTCAATTCATAACAGTGGTTTAAAATAGAGATTCCAAACCAGTTTTGGCTAAAAGTGTTCTAGTATATTCCTAACAGCTGCTGTTTTAGACATAGTCTGAAATAAATAACTTCCAGGGTAGTTCCAAGTCTGCATTGAATAAACAGTGCAGATAGAGGAAAAGGCTTAATTAGCATTAATTGCAGTAAGCTCTGCATCTCCAACCCTGGACCCTGTGGCTCAGAGAAACCTAGTAAGGATGCTCCTTCCTCAGGCTGTAGATGGAGCCATAACATTACTAAATCTCATCAGGGCTGAGCACTGGGGGTTCTGTGCTGTAAAAGCCAGATGTTTGGAAGTTTTCCGTCTTCAGTTTCTAAGTGTGAACAACCAGAAAACTTAGACCTTTCTGTTTTCTCCAAAGTTGACTGGGCTCCGAGAAGCCAAGAGCCTGGCCTGGGTGGTTTCGACTCTCCGCTCCCCGGCAATTATCACCTGCTCTCAGTCTTCTCTGACAATTTCTCTGCTTGAGGGCATCCCGGGGCTGTCAGTCCTGCCTCGGCTGGTGAATTCATTTAGAAAATCAGACCTCAATCGGTCTTGTCTTCCTATTCTCCTGCTTTCTTTTCGTAAGACCCAGGCCAGGCCAGAGGCCTGGGACTCCCCTGACTTCCTGGGTCAGAGTGAAGATCAGGGGTGTTTCCACACCCACAGATGGGAGTCTCCTTCAAGACCTCCCTGGCTAAGTTAGTCTAATTTTTTTTTTTTTTTTTGGTACCAGGGATTGAACTCAGGGGCACTCAACCACCGAGCCACATCCCCAGCCCTATTTTGTGTTTTATGTAGAGACAGGGTCTCACTAAGTTGCTTAGCGCCTCGCCCTTGCTGAGGCTGGCTTTGAACTCGCGATTCTCCTGTCTCAGCCTCCCTAAGTGCTGGGATTACAAGCGTGAGCCACCGCGCCCGGCTTAGTCTAATTTTCTTTCTCGTCTAAACTCCTATCTTCTCTCTCCTCTCCCCTCTGGAGTTCTCTCTCCTTTCTCCCTCTCTTCTCTGCCGGCCTCTCTTCTCTCTCTCCCCTCTTCTCCTCTCGTTCTGCACACAGATCCTTGCAGCCAGTGTCCTGACACAAAGGCTGTTTTCACACTCCTCACACCATGTCTTCCCACTGACCGGTGAGATCTTACATCCTTCTTTCTCCCCAAACATCTCATGGCTTCCTCTCTGCTCCCATTCTGCAACCTTGGGCTGGTCTTTCCAGGGTCTGGATCTCCCTCTCCCTCCCCTGCCCGCATGCCTGAAATGCAGTCAGCCTTGCTCCCTGTGTCCCCTGCCTGAGATTCTCCCATCTTCGGAGGCCAGGTCATAGGCCTCCGCCTCCATGCAGCAGCCCCGTCGTCGTCATCTTCTTCTTCTTTTTAAAAATATTTTTAGTTGTAGACGGACACAAAAGCTTTATTTATTTTTATGTGGTGCTGAGGATCGAACCCAGTCCTCACGCATGCTAGGCAAGCGCTCTACCGCTGAGCTACAGCCCCAGCCCCTTCTTTATGTGTCTCCAGTGGGAATTTCTTTCTCTCTTCCATGGAAGGACTTCATAATGGCATGTTCCATATTTGCCTTGGATTCTGACTCCCCGGTGCCTATCTGTATGATAAGGTGACCAACTGATGGGGCCCTCGTATTTCCTTGTCAGCTGCAGCCTTTCCCATCCACTCATTGAACTATTGCTGGGCTCATTGTTGCAAGAGAAGAGAAGGGTAGACCTATGGACAGAGGGTTCTCTTCCCTGGCATTTGAGCTTCCAAAGTGACTCCCCATGTCCTGTCAGGGGATAAGGAAGGACAGTTGATGTAAGTGACTGTGTGTGATGGAAGAGGTGTCTTTACATCCCTGGGATGAGATGTGGCCCCTGGGCTGGGTGTGGGAGGGCAGGAAGACAGTGGAAGAAGATGGCCATGTAGACACTGGTGGGTCCTTGAGAAGGCATCCTGTCCCTGTCCCATACTGAGGTGGGAAGCCCAGACCCCCAGACAGCTTTGTCAGATCTGAGAGCGGAGAGCCCCTAAGCCTCACTGCCTAGGCAGAGCTGGGATCGGCGAACAGAATGTTGAGGCAGCCCTTGCAGGATGGGCCTGGGTAGAAAAGACCTTGGCCTCCCGAGTTTCCAATCTCCTACAGTAGCACAAGGGACTCAGGGACACACAGGGCCAAGGCTGTGGCCCAGGCAGTGGGTCCCCAGCCCTTTGGCCCTCAGGCTGTCCTTTTCTCTTTGCCAGCCAGCCTGACACCCAGTGGCCAGCACTTGTGTCTTTGCCAGAGGGATTTCTCTGGCTGCCAGAAGTGGATGTGCCCATGCACATGTCTGGCCAAAGTGCCGGGGCCTGGATGCCACAGCAGCACCAGCGGAAAGACTGAGGGGAGGTGGTGAAAATACCCCAGCTCCTCCCAGGGTCTAAGTGTGCTCTGCCTGTTTCCCAGAGTTCTCCTGAGGCGCTGAGCTCTGGGTGCCCACAAGGTGACTTGCTATAAATACTGTCAGCTTCCTTTCCTGTCCCACTCTCCTACCAATTTGGGCGGGAGTCACTTCCAAATCGACTCTCTTGTGTTCTGTTTCTGAGGGAACCGGAACTGGCCCAAACCCAAGAGAGGATCCTGAGAAGGCCCAAAGAATGAGGGGAAGGAGCTCCTGGGCACCGGCAGCAGGGGGAGTGAGATTCTCATGTCTGATTTCCTCGGACAGGTCAAAAGCTCTTTCAAATAGCCAGAAGGGAATGGGCACTCATGCCTCAGGGTGGGTTGATTTGTCCGAAGAGGAACATGGCAGGTTTTTCCATCTGATTTTGTGGGGTATCCTTCCTCTGTGCCCCTCTTCCTCTCTCTCAGCTGCTCCAGGCAGGGAATGAGCTCATCTCATGCCACCTAGCCACGTGACAAGGACTGCGAATGGCCTTAAGGTGCTCAGAGTCACCTCAGCCACAGCCAGCAGGGGAACGGGACCCCTGCCTGTAATGGCAAGAAAATGAATTCTGCCAATGACCTGAACGAACTCAGAAGTGGATTCTTCCCAGAGTCTCCAGGTAATAACCAGGCCAGCCAATACCTTCTTTTGGCACTGGGAGGCCCTGAGCAGGAGCCAGACAAGCCCACCCCGCCTGCTGACCTACAGCACTGACAGATAATAAACTTGGACTGTTTTAAGCCACTCAGTTTGGAGTAAGTCGTTATAGCAGCAATAGGAAAACTAATAAACAGGCGGTTGGGCCAGTAAGGACCGCTGTTTGTGACCACTTCCATTCAAGTACTGCCAAGCAAGATCGGTGGAAACGCCCGTGTCTGTCCCTCCTCCAGGGCTGCCAGTCTGCTGCGGTGAGCTTCCCATAGGGTGACTGGTTAAGAATAGTGAATGGATGAAGAGAGTTGGCCCCTTTTGGATCTATAGTGGGGAGAGATGGCTGCACATCCTGGTGGCTTTATGTACCACTGGTGTAACTGGAGGGGAGCTGGGTGTGTTAGTTAGAATCCCAACACTGTGACAAAATACCTGGGGGAAAAAAAAAAAAAAAACAGTCAACATACAAAGAAGAAAGCTTTCTTTGGGCTCACAGTTTCCTTCCATGGATGCTTGGCTCCATCACTTTGGGCCCATGATGACACAGCACATCATGGTGGTAGCAGATAGTGGGTGGGACTTCTCAACTCAGCAGCTGAGAAGCTAAGAGAGGAAGGAGCAGAGTCCCAATACCCCTTTAAGGACACACCCCCAATGACCTAATTTCCTCCAGCTAGGCCCCACCTCTTAAAGGTACCACCACCTCCCAATAGCACCACAGGCTGGGGACCAATCTTTTAGCACATGGGCATTTTGGGAGAATATTTGAGATTCGAGGCTAGAGCTCTGGGGCTGAGGGGACCTTTGGGATGGCTTTACATGGTAGAGCTTGAGGAGTCCTTGGCTGCAGGAGTTCACACTTTGATCTCTGCAGTGAGGGTAAATAGCATTGTTCAGTCTCCCAAATGAAGGAGGTTTCCTGCCTTAATCACAGAGTTCTGGGATCGACTTCCTGCCTGGGATGGGAAGACTGGTACTTTTGGCTTGGCTTCCATGTTTCTCCCTGACCAATACAGAAACCAAATCGGTTTTCGCTCGATTGCTCTTGGTTCCAGCAGATACTGATGGGTCAGTTGGAAAAGTGACCAAGTCTTCTCCTTTTGGTCATGGAAAATTCCAAACAGGTTCAAAGGAAGAGAGCATGGGATGATGAACTACCCATGACTTAGCTTTACCAGTGTCCAGCTCACAGCCCCTCTTGTTTCAGCTGTATCCCCACCAACCCCAGGACATTCACTTATTTCATCCACAAACATTCAGTGAGCTTGTATCACCTTTGCAATTAGAAATGAAAAGAATTCCCTGACTCATTCTGAAACTACATTCCCCATATTCTCTTGTAAATCACCACAAAAAGCTGGAAATAACGTGACTCAGTCTTGGGGATTAGGAAGAAATATATTCTCTACTTGTAATTGTTAATACTTATGCTTAATCCAAAGGAAATTATTTGCTTAATCCAAAGGAAAGAATCTCTAACAGTGACATTTCTTCTATTTAGGGGAGAGGCTGCATTCTGGGGCAGGAAATAGGGAAATGTGGTCAACTACTTTACTGTGCAGTGCCAGTCAGAGTAGGAAAATTGCTGATCATATCTCCCCCAACTCTTTTTGTACCTCATACACCAAACCCCTTAGTAAGTACTGAGAAAATTATTTTGAATGATCTCTTGGGAGTTCATCAGCTTCTCTGCCCTCATCAAACAATGGAAAGTTTTGGAATTCCTGGAGGTACAGCACATTATCCTTGTCATCCAATGTGCTTGTTAAATGTCTATTGACTCACGGCTCTACCTGTTGCCCACTGGGATCTCTCTTTGACTTAATACCAAGTGTGAATTATTCTCCTGCCGTGTTCATTTGGATTAGAAACCCCATGATATTAAACTGGGCTCATATATATTTTTTTCCTTTTCTTTTTGAAGCCCTATAGATATTTGGGAGGGATTCTGGATTGCATTAGTTGATAGTGCCCAATTTTCTTGGGAGACATATGGAAAGACTCACCTCTACTTAAGGGTCATTCCCCAGGACTGGCCTGCTCATGGTGGGATGTGGGGGCGGGCATCACCACAAAATGCAAAGGCCTTCCAGGCAGCTGTCCTTGGAGTACACCTCCATCCTTGTCCTGCACTGACCTCAGCACAAGTCAGAACTCAGGACATGCAGCACTGTGACTGAGTATCCAGGGCCTGGGAAACTCTCGGGTCAGGGCTTTTCCCTCCTCACTAAAGTGGAAAGCTGGCTTTTTTGTTTTCTTGATGGAGGGAAAAAGACTGCTGCAGAGGTGTGGTGCTCTGGTACTCCCTTTTTGCCTATTTGAGCTGGTGGAGAAAAGCCATTATGTGCTGCTCACCAAATAGGCTGTTTTCCTTGCAAATACAAATGTCAATTACCCTGGCACAAAGAGTTTTAAAGTCTGAGTAAATGTTTGACATTCAGGAAGATTCTAGAATTGAGGTGTCTGCATCATTAGAAAACATGACAAGTTCAGGGGTGACAGAAGTAAAGATGGGGGAGATTATCATACAAGAGGGGGCCATAAGTGAGGGGTTGGAAAATTTGGGGTCTAATTAGGATTCCTTGCAGAAGAAGCCTGCTGGAGATTTCTGGGGAAAGATTCTTCTGGTGGGAGAAAAGACCCGATGGCTGGAAGCACACTCTGCTTGTTTGGCAAAGAAGGGTGAGAGGGTTTTGGAATATGAAAAGAAGTAAAAATGCTTTTGAGCTTGGGGACTGAGGGAAAGATTGAGGGGGACAGGAATAGAGGAATGGTTCTTAACAAACTGGGCTACGGGTAAACCTGGCATCTTGGTGTTTTCCAAGACTGCTGTTAGGACTTGGTTTCCGCTCGATTGCTCTTGGTTCCAGCAGATACTGATGGGCCGTGATGCGGATTGAAGCCTGGGACCTGAGGTCACCCAGACATATTTGGGTTACAGAAGTTCCAGTGGCTCAGCCTTCGGGAAGAAGAGGAGAGGAAAGCAAAGCGCATCCCGAGGAACTGCAGGTTGGCTGTCGCTATGGAGTGAACTGCGGCCTTGGGTTGGAAGAATGGGCCACACTCTGTTTCTCCACAAGGAGCAGGTCACAGGTGGCCGTGTGAGGGTTGCTATGCTGAGACCTGGTGCTGCACAGGCGGAGCCGGGGAAGGGGGCCCAGCAATGCAGGACGAGACACATGTCAGCAAATCTTCATCCCTCGGTCCTGGGGACTTGGCGGGCCAGCCAGAGTTTCCTGGCATTTGGTCATGAAGTAGGTAAGGCCAGCTGGCTCCAGAGCATTTCATAAAGCTTATGTCAGCCTTGTCTGGGGGTCTTGTTTGCTGCCTGGGAGGTGACACTGCTGCCTGGCCAGGGCCCAGCAGTTCCTCTGGGGCACATGTGGAGGCGCTGGACTGTGATAGGATCTTTCAAGCCAGAAAAGGCTGGGGGACAGGAAGGTAGGGCTGGGGTTGGAACGCCGGGTGGGTCTCACAGCCAGAGCAGGTCCCTTGGGCGTCAGCTAGTCATCATCCCTGGCAGGGAAGAATTCTGAGTGACCCGGAGGCCAGACGAGTGTTCCTTCTCCCTCCTACTGTGAAGTATTCTGCGTGAACCTCCGCCTCCCTGGGGGGCTCTTCCATATGGGATGCGAGGCACGCTTTGAAAAGGCATCCGTGACCCAGTACACCCACAAAGCCTTCTTCCCTGGAAACAAAAAAATGCTCTAAAGCCCAAGTTTTATGCAAACACTTAAGAAAGCAGTCTCCTGCCTTTTTGCATTACCCTCACCTCCACAACTCTCTCCCAGGCCTGCATGGCGTCCTTGCAGCAGGAGCTAGCGTTTGCGTCTGAAGCCAGGGATCCATTTCCAGAGAGGTTTCTGCACACTTGACTCCCCTTGCTCAGGTCTTTTGAAAGGTCATTTGCCCTTGAGGTGTCTCTTTCTTGGGAGCATAGGAATCTTTTCCAGGGAACTTCTGATGCTATCAGGAATAAAAACACCCAGGTCAATCAAGAGTGATGTGGGGAGCCTCCTGGGCTGGGGGTCTCAGGTGCACTTCCCTTCCCTGCAAGAGGGAATGAGAGTGGCTGACATCCACTGGACTTTTTGAGTTGCTTAGCTGGTCCTATCTCATTTAACCTCATAGTGGTAACCATGGGGGGTAGCAGAGGACACTGAAGCTTGGCAAGACTGTAACATACACAGGCTTCAGGCAAGGCAGCAAGACTCCACCCTAGGATCTTCTCTCCCCACCTGGGCAAACTCAGGAACCTGGATTCTGTGCTGTGGAACCAGGAGCTCAGCATCTTCTGGGGTGGAGCTTTGATGTGAGGGATGGGTCACGAGCATATCCAGGGAGGAGGGGCAGAACTAGGTCTCCCCAGAAGCCCCTTGGGGCTCTGGAATGAAAGAATCCAGAATCCCCCCCCCCCCCCCCCCC
>PVHX01003287.1:0-43390 GCA_004024805.1 Geosciurus inauris | reverse complement strand
TCCCACAGCCTCGCCCATACTTGGAGAGACCTCTTTAATGGACCTGCTTGGCAAGAAATGCAGATGCCCCACGGACATGACTGAGAGGAAGAGGTTTGGACAAAGAACTCACCTGTGCATCTGAGGAGAGAGAAGGGGTTTGGAGTTATCTGGTAAGACCTTGAGAAGTTGCTTGAGGTTTTGGCAAAGAGATGGGAGTGAAGGCTTTCCCAGTATTGATCATCCTGCTCGGACCTGGGCAGGGTCCGAGGCAGCATTGACTGAAGAGATCTAGGAAGAGCGAGGACTGAAAATTTCCAGATTAAAGCTGTTTGCTGCCAGCACAGTAATCATTTGACTATTATCACCCTCTGTCTCCCTGAATTCCAATTCCCAAGACCTTAAGTAAACCTAGGTCACAAAGAATAGCATGCACCAGAAATGATGGTGAAATTCCAGGTTGTGATATGCATGGGAGGCCCAAGGCAGAGCCAGGAAAGGGAGTTAGGAGATGATTAACCACACAGAAAAAGGCCATAGTGCCCTGACAGAGGACAGATTTCTGTTTGCCTCCACCCTCCCGGTAAGGTAAAGCTCACGGTGTGGGATGGAGAGGGGAGGGGAGATCTCTCTGTTGCGCAGCTGGGACAAATGAGGTCCAAGCCTTGGGCACAACAGTTCAGGGTGTGTCAAAAACTTACCCATCAAGTCACGTTTTCATGTAATCTTATAAAGAAATATATAAAAATGAATGCAAATAGCTTCATTTACAAATGAGAAAAGAGGCACAGATAGGTTCACTGACTCCCTCTTCTTCCCCCATCCCCTCACCTGATTACATTTAAACACCAACTCAGGAGACTAGAAGCACAAAAACGGGAGGTAAGGAACTGGTCATTGTGCTTTCATTTATATCACTGATCATTTATGGGTATATGCTTTAATGAAAAGTTTGGTCTTTCTGGTAAAATTTAGCAAAGTAAATCTATTCCTACTTTCATTAAATCTTGAATACCTCAGGAAAAAAAATACAGAAGTCCATAATGAACAAAACATCAAAATTTTACATAAAGACAAAATCAGCATTACTGATTTTTCCTTTTGCCTCAGGTTCCAATATAGCTGAGCAATGCCATGCTATAGATCCTTTATTTAAAATTTTGATTGCTTATTTGTTTTTTGCTTTATTTTATTGCAGTACTGGGGATTAAACTCAGGAAACTTCTACCACTATGCTACATTCCCAGTCCATTTTATTTGATTTTTGAGACAGGTTTTTGCTAAGATGTCCAGGTTGGCCTCAAACTTGCAATCCTTCTGCCTCTGCCCTATCCCCCGAATAGCTGGGATTACAGGCATGTGCCCCCACACCTGGCTGCCTTAATCTTGATTTTTTAAAAAAATCAAACATGACGTATCCTGATTGCTGAGTTTGTGGGTGCACTCCTTAGCATTATCCATTATTCCCCTCACCCCAGTTCTGGTCCCTCTTGAGGACTGGAGACATTGTATTTGGCTGTGAAGGAAAGAGTAATCCGTGTGCCCGTGGGTCCCTGGGGAAGGGCAGATGCCTGAGTGATACCCACTTTTGCAGGATACTATTGGGGCTCAGAAAAGGAGACCCTGAAGTGTGGTGTTTTGGCATGCTGAATGCAGAACTGCAGCGGTAGCCTGAAGGTCTCTGTGACACCCCCCCCCATTCCCACGCCCACCTCCACCTCGCAATCCTCTTTTTCTCCAGAAGTGCAGGGAGAGGCTTCCTCTGAGGTTTTCCTCGTCCTACTAAGAGAAGTTCTAAGGGAAGAGTGCCACTGGTGATTGTCATGGACCCTCTCCCTGGAATCTACATTAGCTAGAGATTAACTGGCACAAGAAGAGACAGAAAGTCATGCACCATTCTCAGAGCCCAGGTGAACTTTGTCCCAGGTATGATTCCTTCTTTCAGCCCCTTTATCTCCTCTAAAAATCATTTACTTTTCCTCTAAATTGCCTATAGCTTCCACTTCTCTCTTCCCTTAGTACAGGGTATTTAAGTTTCAACCATCTGGCCCTTTGTATTAGTCCATTTTCTGCTACTGTAATAAAATGCCTGATTCTGACTACTTCATAAGAAAAAAGACTTATCTTTCAGTTCTGGCAGTTCAAGGGCATGGTGCCAGCATTGGTTCTGGTCCGGTAAGGACCTTATGGTCGATGAAGCATGCGGGAAGAGGGAGAGATCACTTGTGAGACAATAAGTCAGAGACCTGGGGGAGCCAGGCTTGCTCATTTATAACAACCCTCTTCCCAATAAACTGCACCTCTTAAAGATTTCATCAGCTCCCATATTGTCACACTGGGGACCAAGCTTCCAACACACAAAACTTGGGGGACACAAACTCTACCTGAACCATAGCTCCCTTCTTTGAATTTCATGCTTCATGCAATTCTTGGGCACACACACAATGAATATGTATGCTTTCCTCCTGTTAACCTGTATTTTGGTTCATTTCTGCATATTCAATTATTAAACTTTTGGAGGGTGGAGGGGATGATTCATTTACCTCTCTAATACCTTCAGGAACCCTGGATCACCATTGACAAAATATGTCTTTCCTCCTGCCTGTCAGTGCCCCCAACTGGGGGTGAGTCTGGTGTTCACACATCACTGCAGCCCGTGAAGCTGAGGCCTCACTGGGACTCTGGTCCCAGATGGTGGGTGGGCACAGAGCCAGGGGGCCCACTGATCCCAGAGGGAAGTATTTGGGGAGCAGTGGGTGGATTTGATTTTGTCTCAATGGGAACTTTCTTTGGATCTTTTTCCCTGATTTCACCGCACATTTCAAAACAACATTCTTTTATGAACAAGCACCCAGACATCAAATACTTCCACACCCTATGCTAGAAGTGCTTCAGGCCATGTTGTTCTTTTTCTTTTAAAGAGTTCCATGTAAAATCAGATGTTAACTCTCTGAATAAACCCGAGTGCAAAGGTTTTTTTTTTTTTTTTTAAATTTTTTGCCTCTTTAATAACACCAATGACAACCAGAACAGGTGGAAAGAATATGTGCTCCTTACTGAACAGTGTACAATAGTTAAGAAGAAAAATACCAAGGTGTTACATATGTAACAAATAGTTCTTATTTATTGATGGTAAGAAAAATGAGTAATAAAGCTTCAAGGGAAACTGTGGCAGGGAAACATTAGGAACAAGAATGATTGATTTCTTTGAACGGGGCCTATTACTTTTATAAATAGATTTTGTTTTGTATCTTGGTCAACACCAACTTCTCCCATTTTTTCCTTATTAAAAGCTTGTGTTGGGCCCATCATTTATTTTAGCCAGAAAACCACAGTCTAGGAAGGAGGGCCAGGATTTGATATTTCAGTGATAATGCATATATCCCCCAAATTCTGAAGTTATGGAGTATGGAGCTGGATGGGATCTTGGAAGTAGACTAGTCGAATGGTACAGTACCCACCTTGGCCATGTCTACACTTTCTTCATTATATTGTGATTGGAAAATGAGACTGAGAAGGAAAAATATTTAATCTGGGATCACACAGTTGGCTGGTAATGGAAACAGACATTTCTTTTTCTTTTTCTTTTTGGTACTGAGGATTAAACCCAGGGGTGCTTAACCACTGAGCCACATCCTCAGCCCTTTTTATTTTTTTATTTTGAGACAGGGGCTTGCTAAGTTGCTTAGGGCCTTGGTAAATTGCTAAGGCTGGCCTCAAACTTGTGATCCTCCTGCCTCAGCCTCCCAGGTCTCTGAGATCTTAGATGTGCACCATTGCATCCGCTGGATCATTTCTTAAAGAGGCTCAAGGCCTAGATATCCAGTCTTTCTTTCTTTCCTTTAATTTTTTCCCAAAGTACTGTATGAAAGAACAGCTTTATTAATTGCTATTGACTAAAGTGCAGGTGGCTTTGATAGTCACTCATGAAACCCCCAGGAGCATTCAAATACTTGTTTCCTTCCAAAGATTGTCTCACCCACGTTAGTGTTGCATTGCGATTTCAAACACTTGAACTTCACACAGAGGGCTGGAAGGAGCCTCAGGAACCTTAATTGTTGCTGGTGGTGATCAAAGTGAATGTTAAGATCTGCCTAGTGCTGTAGGGCAAGATAAAGTCGATCATCTTTGATGATCTCTCTGCCTGCAGCCTGATAGAGCTCCAAACATGTTTGTCTTGAACATTGTTGAATCTGGAAAAAATTCACACTGAGAAACTGCTTCTAGGCGCAGCAACATATATTCTTTTGTCAAAATAGCAAGCAGAGGAGGAAAGTCCCCACTTGACATTCTTACAGAATTGTCCCATGCTCTGAGGGTCGGCCGTCAGCTCCTACTAGGTGGTTCAGTGCACAGGCCTGGTGCCTTCTCCCCAGATAGGGATTATTTGAAACCTCAGTTTTCAGGCTTGTTCTCTTCTTACCTTTTGCTGTTATGGTGGTTATTAATTTGTTTTGTTTGAAGAACTTTTATTTCACATGTATTCATGTGAGAAAACAGATAAAGAAGAAAAAGAAATACATATTACATATAATCCTAAGTAGCTACCTACTAGCATTTTGATATATATACGTGTGTGTGTGTATATATATATATATATCCATATCCCAGGGATGCTTGGCATTGAACCCAGGAGTGCTCTATCACTGAACTGAACTATATCTCCAGAACTTTATACTTTTATTTTGAGACAGAGTCTCCCTAAGTCGCTGAGGCTGGCCTGGAACTTGTAATCCTCCTGCCTTCGCCTCCCAAGTTGCTGGAATTATAAGAATGTGCCACATATATTAAGACATTTGTAGATTATTTATAATGCCTAATACATTGTAAATGATATGTCAATAATGGTTATAATGTATTATTTAGAGAATAATGAAAAAGGGGAAAAGTTTACATGTTCAGTACAGACACAATTTTTTTTCTGAATATTTGCAATCCATAGCTGGTTGAATCCTCAGGTGTGGAACCTGTGGATATAGACTATATAGATGGCTGTTTGAAAGCTGGAAATAATCCCACTTCAAGAAGAAGACTGAAAACAATGCTTTGGATAATTATGGACGGAATGTGAAGAGTGGAAGAAAATTCACTAGATGGGTCCCTGACTCTTGTATCCTGAAACTTTTCTCTTTGTTTTGAAAAGAATCAAAACGAGAATCCAGCCCAGAGAAGGGCTGCTGTCAATCTTGGCAGATTTTAAAACAAGGACACAGTGTGTGAAAAGAATTAACCAGCCAGGCATAGTAGTGGCATGCATATTAAAAAAACACACACACATACAAAATCAGTAATTTTCAGAGGAATATAATGAATCCAAGATCTTTTACAAGATAGCATTCATAAAATCAGGGATAGTATCCAAAACTGCTAGACATAGAAAGACAAGGGAAAACATGATCTATACTCAAGAGAGAAGATAACGAGTGGAGACTAATACCCAAATTACCCGATTTTGGAATTGGCAGATAGGCTTTTAAAGCAGCTGAATAATGTAAAGAAAATATGTTTGTAATGAAGAAGCTAATAGTAAATCTCAGCAGAGTTGGAAATAATAAAATGAACAAAGTAAACATTTTAGAACCAAAAAGTACAATGGCCAAAATTAAAAATCTATAGCTAATAGTAGAAGGGAGACCAGTTAGGGTAGAGGAAAGGAATTGGGGAGGGAGGAAAGAAGAGCAAGGGGAGGTATTGGGGAATGGACTGACCAAATTATGTCACATGCATGTAGGATTATGCCACAAGGAAACCCACTACTCTGTATAATTAATATGCATCAATAAAAGAAACCAAGAAATAAATTGTTTTGAATCAATAACTTTGATGGGAGTAAAACATTGTCAGAGTTTTTTAAAAAAAATATGCACAGCTGATTGTAGCTAACAGAAGAGTAAGTGAAATTAAAGATGCATCAGTAGAGACTATCTCATTTAAGGAACACAGAGATAAAAAGATTTTAAAAATGAACAGAGGATGAATGATCCATGGGAAAATATGAAAAGATCTAATATGCATGTAATTGGAATTGTAAAGAGAAGAGAGATGAAAACAAAGCCAGACAAAAATGTTTGAGGAAACCAAAAAAAAAAAAAAAGGTTGGGGAGGTAAGCACAGAATTAATTATATCTAGGCATGTCATAGTCAAAGTGCTGAAAACCAAGGATAAAGAGAAAATCTTGAGTAGCCAAAGCAAAATGATACATTACGTGAGGGGAGGGCAGATGTGGACAATGGTCCAAATGACCTTATCACTAGAAAAGATGGATGCAAGACACCTTTACAATATTGAAAGAGAAAAAAGTCAACTCATAATTCTATATCCAGCAAAAATATCCTTCAAGAGTAAGGCAAAATGAAAGCATGTTCTACAACTAAAAGGCAAGAGAATTTGTCACCAGCAGACCTGTACAACCAAGAACACTAGAGGACATTCTTCAGGCTGAAAGGAGACAGCACTAGATCAAACTCCCCATGATACCTGCCATTAATAATGTACAAAAGCCATGACTGACCATCTCCTTGGGCTCACTGATCTCATAATGGAGGTAATGAGAGGTGAGGTAAGCTTTAGCTCTATTCACTAAAATATTTCTGGTTTTCTTCTTTAGACGAATGGCTGCATTACCAACTCCATTTGCTGGGGCTGTGTGGGGAAATGTGACCTGCTGTAGTCAATGAAATGTGGCAGAAAGTATTAGAGTGTGAGATTTGCTGTGTGTCCTTTTTTCTGGCCTTAGCAATCATTGTTATTAATCAAGGATCTCTGGAGAAACAGAACCTGTTTATATACATCCTTCCTCTAGTTTATGCTTGTTTGGGAGGTTTCTCATGTGCCTTCGGAGTTTTGTTTCTGATATTTTATCCAGAGGTTGTAGCAATTATTCTGCTATTACTGGAAGCAAAATCTTCTTTTTACTTTTTAAAATTATAAAATTTTAAATTTTATAGGTGCGGTGGTGCACGCCTATAATCCTAGCACTTTGGGAGGCTGAGACAGGAGGATGGCGAGTTCAAAGCCAGCCTTAGCAATGGCGAGGCACTAAGCAACTCAGTGAGACCCTGTCTCTACATAAAACACAAAATAGGGATGGGGATGGGGATGTGGCTCCATGGTTGAGTGCCCCTGAGTTCAATCTCCAGTACCAAAAAAAAAAAAGATTATAAAATTTGATACATATTTGCATCTTTTTTATCTTCTGTTTACAGAGTTTTTTTGTTTTTGTTTTGGTACTGAGGATTGAACCCAGGGGTGATTTACCAGAGTTATATCCTCAGCCCTTTTTATTATTTATATTTTTTAAATTTTGAGACAAGGTCTTACTAAGTTCCCCAGGCTGGTTTTGAACTTGGGATCCTCCTGCCTCAGCCTTCCCAGCTTATCGAGCCCTTCTTCCTGTCTTCTATGTTCCGTGTTCCTGTAGGACACCCACACTGCAGCATTCTCTCCAGTGGATCTTCCATCTGCTCCAGAACCCTCTTCTGTGAGGACAGAGCATGGCCAAGGCCACATGTGGTGGCTGAAGTCTCCTGCCTGGGTACACAGTCTCCACGCTACTCTTTCCTCCTGTTCGTCCAGTCTAAGCTGTTGCCTGACTTCCAAAGTCACATCTCCTCTAGAATAACTGGGTCTAGTGTGACAGTGGCCCTGAAGTTTTAGCACCCTCTGATTGTGAAAATAAAAAAATGAAATTAAAATAAAGGCATTCCATTTTAAAGGTGTTGATGGTTTTAAAACCACCTGGCCAAGTCTTCTCATATTCACATCGAGGTGCAAGAGCCAAGGGATTTGGCCTAATTATGGATGTCTGCTCACTTAGTAGCAGAAGTAGGGGACCTCCATCAGTGGACTCAGTTGTCCCAAGTTCATTTTATATAGTTTGAGTTATATTTTTCTACTGTCACTCAAAAGTCTTATATGAAAGATCCTCTTAACATCCAAATAACTTCAGGAAGTGTATGAGGACAGATGTAAAGGCTCTTCAGAAGGTTTTTTTTTTCCCTATAGGCTTATTTTAGAATAGTTTTAAGTTCACAGTAAAATGGGGCAGAAAGTACAGAGTTCCCATAAACTGCCTTCCCCCACCCATACATAGCTTCCTCCGCTATTAACATCCGGCTCCAGAGTGGTAGAATTATTATAACTGGTCAAACTACCTCCACATGTCATTATTATGCAAAGACCACAGTTAGGTTAGGGTTCGCCCTTGGAGTTGTATCCACTGTTAGTATCGTACAGAATAGTTCCACTGCCCTAAGAATCCTTTGTGCTCCACCTGTCCATCTCTCCTGTGCCCCTAATGCTGGTAACCATACATCTTTTTTACTGTCTCCATAGTTTTGCCTTTTAAAGAATGGCATATAGTTGGAATCACACAATAGCTTTCTCAGATTGGCTTCTTTCACTTGGGAATACACATTGAAGTTTCATCCATGTCTTTTCATGGTTTGACAGCTCGTCTTTTTAACGCTAAATGACATGCCCTTGTCATGATAAACCACAGTTTAACATTCATCTATGGAGTAGTTAAGGACATCTTGGTTGCTCACAAGTATTGACAATTATGTATAAAGTTGCTATAAACACTTTGTGTAGGTTTTTGTGTGGACGTAAGTTCTCAATTTCTTTGGGTAAATACCAAGAGGGTGATTGCTGGATCGCATTGTAAGAGAATGTTTACCTTTGTAAGAAACTGCCAAACTGCTTTCTAGTATGGCTGTACCATTTTGCGTTCCCACCAGCAATGAATCAGAGTCCACAACCTCACCAGGGTTTGGTGGTGTCAGGATTTTGCATTTTGTGTGTTCTAATGGGTATGTAGAAGTACATTGTTTTGTGGTTCAGTGGTGCTGGGGATCAAACCCAGGGCCTCAAGCATGCTAGGCAAGCACTCTTCCATGGAGCTATAACCTCATCCAACATTGTGGTTGTTTTAATTTGCAATTCCCTCATGACAGGATTGTTCAACATCTTTTCATATGCTTATTCACCATCTGTCTATCTTCTTTGGTGAGGTGTCTGCTTAGGACTTTTTAAATTTTTTTATTTTTCTTATTTTAAAATCATGTTGCTCATTTTCTTAGTGTTGTCTGTGTGTGTGTGTGTGTGTTTTGGATAATAAGTTCTTTACCAGACGTCTCTTTTGCAAATATTTCTCCCAATCTGTGGCTTGTCTTTTATTTTCTTGACACTGTCCTTCACCATGGAGAAGCCTTTAATTTTAATGAAGTCCAGCTTATTATTTCTTTCCTGAATCCTGGCTTTGGTGTTGTGCAGTTGGTTTTAATAACGAAAACAATGACAATAACAGACTGAACCAAAGTGGGATGTTAATTGCCATAAAAGCAATCATTTGGTATGAGCTTGAGCTTGATGGTAATGTTTTATTTGGCATTTAAGGATCCTTCCATGCAAATCATTTCCATGGACATGTAATATGAAAACATGAATATTTACAATTACGTTGTGTATCACTGGAATGATTTCAAGTGAAATGTCTGCAGTAGAAATAGACTAGCCTGCATGGGTTTGTCCTGACTTGAGGCTAACAGGGAATAACCATTTCTTAAACTGCTGCTCCTAACATCTTGTTTGACCAAGGCCAGGTATTTTCATGAGAGGTGCCACTCCATCCACTGGGAGGTGATCCATAGAAGAATACCTTCCTTCACATCCTCAGTGGCAAAGACTGCTGCTGCTACTGATTATACTTCATAGATACTTTGAACATGAGGATCTGTACTGTGTGGCAGCAGTAAATGACAAAGATACTGACCAGATAGTCGCATTCCAGGAAGGGATCCCACTTTGAGAGATGGTGCCATGTTGAGAACTCAGGGTGTCTGTTCTGGCAGGCTGAGCAGTCAGCAGCACTAGAAGCAGCCTTGCTGAGAGGGGGTCCCTATGTGGCCTCCTCCCTGCTACCCTGGGCAGTCCATTTATGATCTTAGGGAGTTAGCACTCAGGCGCCAAGGAAAGAGATCAACTAGCAACCGCCATCACATCTACAGGGTTCCCGAGGGCCCACTTGGTGGTAGCTACTCCCTGGTGTGTATTGACACCACACACAAAGACAGCTACGCTTCCTATCCATTTCCTTCCTTCTTCTCCAGACCTCTTTGGTTTCAATCTGCTTATTTGTTTCCTATTCTGCCTCTTTTGGGTTTTTGACCAATCTATCAGCCACTTCCCACTGTCTAGGAGTCAGGCCACTTCCTCCGCCATCAAATGACGAGGGGTGTTGCTCACAGGTCTGTCCAACACTGTCCTTCGGGGCCATTCTTTAGTGAGGCTGGAGCGTGGCAGCAGTCCTTTGCCAGCCACACTAACAAATGGAGCCTACTGATCCATAAACCAAACCTGATTTTCTTCTTCTTCTTCTTCTGATATTTGGTTGCAGGGAACACCCTTCCTGCCCCATGAGCCCAGAGCTGTGAGTTGAGGAAGAGGCATCGATGTACAGTCAGGTGGCAGGGAAGTCTAAGCTATCTGTCTGTGCATGGCTGTCTGGTTCAGGCTCTGGGACATGATCCTGAATGTGCCATTTCAATCATGGAGTGGCTGCTTTAGCGTGTGGACAAGTTAAATAAACTCGTACTGGTGCACACAGCTTCAAAGCTGTTCAGAGCAGAAGGCAAAGAACACAGCCTGCACTTGAGGCAAGATGCTATTAGGGTGAAGTGGGTTGAAGGCTTTGCAGATTGTCCACCAAAGCCACAGCTGGAATTTGAGATGTGGTGGCGGGCGGGGCGAGGGGGACATGAGCAAGGCCCTAATATGCACCCCATTTGCTTTGGTCCTATTACCAAAACTGATTTAAATTCCCTGCCCCTGATTCTCATTTATGCTTTGGAAGAAAAACAATGATCAGACTGGGAAAGCTGAGCAACAGACCTTGGGGGACCTGTCCCTAGCAACCGAGAAGCATGGTACGTCCACAGACCATGCCCACTGCTGAACAATTTTTTCCTCCCTTGCTCATCATGGAAACTTGACTTTCATTCAAGTTGCTGTTTAAGATGCAGGAAAAGAAAACACATATATTCTATACCTTTCCCTCCTCCCCACAACACACACACAGCTTTGGCAGCAGAGCAAGTAAGTTACCTGGAAAACACCATTATAGAACCAGCCTGCCCTCTGATCACTTGGTTCTTCCAGCAGCTTCTGGTGGGGTGTTCTCTGACTTCCCCTACTCCTACAAGAGACAATGTCCTACAACTTATTAGAATCTTGGGCTTCCTGATTTGAACTGTGACTGGGCTGAAGGGCCTGAGCCATCCACCTTCAAAGAAGCTTGGTGAGAACACACGTGCTGGCAGTGACGTGCAGGCCATGAAGCAACCAGGTGAGAACACCTTTGTTCTTGCAGCACATTCCAAGCCTAGGCTTCTCAGAAGCCAGAGGCTGTTCTTCCTGGCTTTGGATGATTGCAGGATGACCTTGGTAAGGTGGATATGCAGCATAGGCTTGCTGTGGAGTGTGGCCTGTTGTATTAGTCAGGGTTCTCCAGAGGAATGGAATCACAGGAAGTATAATTATGACAGGGTGACTTATTAGGTTGGCTTACACCACCAGAAGCTGGATAGTCCACAATGGCCGTCTGCAGGCTGGAGAGCTGGAAGAACCAGGAGCTGTGCAGTCCAAGAGGCTGAAGCCCCAGAACAAGACGGATCAGCAGTGCTACCCTAGTACAAGACTGAAGGCTTCTGGACAATCACTGGCAGAATCCGCTTTGGAAGAGTGAAGAAGCCATAGTCCGATATCCTCAATTGCAGAAGCAATCAAGAACAGTTCAAGAAGACTGGAGCTTACACCTGCTGCTGCTGCTTTGTTCTTCCAACTTTTATTCCATCCAAGCCATCATCCTATTGGACGGTGCTGCCCATGCTTAGGGAGGGTCTCCATTTCAGTTGGCTATCCCACATGCCAATCATTCCTAGACACACTCTCACCAACACACCCATATACCTCTTAATCCTGGGCATCTATTAATCCAATCATGTTGACAATTCAAATTAACTGTTATATCTGTCATCAGGAAGAGGCCCTGCTGCACAGTAGGGTGTGTGTGCCTCAGCTTCTCTTTTTTTTAAAATTTTTTTTTAGTTGTTGATGGACCTTTATTTCTTATTTATTTATATGTGATGCTGAGGATCGAACCCAGTGCCTCACGCATGCTAGGCAAGCGCTCTACCACTGAGCCACCACCCCAGCCCCTCAGCTTCTCTTAACAGCTGCCACTATGCCCTCTCTGCTCCTTGAAGCAGGCAGATGAATCCACTTTAAAATTGTGCCTTCATATAGGCTGAGGAATAATAAGAACATTCCTTATGTCTGGACAGCAAGCTACTGCTGACCAGCTCCTTTCCCAGGTAGGAAGGACACCCCCATGAGGATCCATGGGACAGGGTGTAGGACTGATGGACCATGCCCCAATCTGGACGCTCCCTGGAGGGTCCAGTGTCCTAGCCACTAAGCTCCAAGCTCCAAGCTCATTTGAAGGTGGACCACAGCCCCCAACCCACCCTAGGATGGGGCTTATAGGAGACTGAGGGCCTGGGAACATACTCGTGTCTCAATCACCCATAAACTGCCAAACCTGAGCCTCTGTCCCCAGTCTTCCTGCCTGTATACTGGAATGGGTCCTGGTTTCACCCTTAAGCGCTAAGTTCTTAGTTGTTTAATTAATGCATCAGTATTTTACTTTCTCTCCCCTCCCCCACTCATCTTTTCCTTCTTCCTTTCCAAATCATTGCTGGCACTCTTGGGTGCATCCTTCCATACATTTCTCCTTGCTGATATAATTATCTTTCATTTAGATGTACATGGGGACCTTCTTGGTAGAATTCTGATTTTATTTCCAACACAATGTGCTTAGCATTGGCAATGGGTCAAGATTGGTTCAGGCCAATAATGATAATGTTTTCCCCATATTCCCTAGTCAACCTTGAAGCTAGAGGGAGCTGTGTGATCCAGTTTGGGCCAAAGAAATGTTAGTGGAAGTTAGATTGTTGGGGCTTTTAAGAAAATGTTTGCTGGCTCATTTAGCAGGGTCTTTTGTCCTTTTCCCTTCTCATTCATAGAAAGCATACATGTGGCCTGTTAGTGCTGCAGGCACCCGTGGCCGTGAAATGACAGATCAACATATTAAGGATAGTGGAGTAGAAGTGTAAAAAGCATGAGTCCTTTGGGGGCCTGCTGAGCTACTGAACCAATGCTAGAAACTATCTTTAGACTAACAATCATGGTAGAAGAGCAAACCTGTATTTGTTTAAATCACAGCCAGGGTGGTTTACTGTTATTTTGCACCCAAAAGCTTTTATAGCTGATACAAAATGCATGTGCATGCACAGTCATGAATTTTTTGGGCTTCAATTTACAAAACTACATTGTTGTTATTATATATACATTATATAATTATATTATATTATATCTTCCTGTGTCCCCTCCCCCATTATGGATCAGCATCCATTTATCAGAGAGAACATTTGGCATTTGTTTTTTTGGGATTGGCTTACTTCACTTAGCATGATATTCCCCGACTCTATCCATACCTTAAAATAATAATATATAATAACAACAAGTTTTTAAAAAATTTTACTGATTATCTTGACTATACTAGTACATGGCTTATAATTCAAAATGGAAAATAATTCAGCCACTTTGGAAAAGTGGTAGCTCCACTAAAAGTTAAATATAGATTTTCCATATAATCCAGAATTTTCATGTCTAGTTATGTACCCAAGAGAATGAAAACATATTACTCATGCATGAAAATGTGTACATAAATGTTCATATCAGCTTTATTCAGAATAACCAAAAGGTAGAAAAAACACTAAATGCTTATCAACTGATGGACAGATTATGGTATATTCATAAAATGGAATATTAGTAAGTAACAAAAAGAATATAATACTCATGCATGCTACAATATGAATTCACCTTGAAAACAACATGCTAAATGAAGAGAAGTCAGACACAAGCACATACGTGATTCCATTTATGTGAAATGTCCAGACTGGGCAACTCCATAGAGACGGAAGTAGATTATGGTTATCCAGGGCTAGGGGAACTGGATGTAGAGAATGACTACTAATGAATATGTGATTTATTTTGGGGGCGTTGAAAATGTTTTAAAATTAAATTTTGGTGATGGCCAAAGAAGTCTGTGAATACATTTAAAAATCAATGAACTATAGTCTTTAAATGGATGAATTTTATGGTTATGTGTAATGCATTTCAAATAAGTTGTAAAATACAGTTTTAGACACAGTAAAAATGTTCTCTTCTACTTCTTGCCCTAGCTAGCCAGTTTTCCCTTCCTGGAAAAGCTACCACTTACCAACTTCTTGGTATGCTTCCAAAGATGTTTTATTTATATGTAGGCACATTCACATTTATTTATTTATTTATTGCTCATACACTCACACCATTCTTTATCTTTTTTGACTTAAAAATATGTTTTGGAGACATAAAGACAGGAGAATGTTCTGGGAAGATGGAAGCAGATTGGAGTGATGGATCTTCAAAGCAAGGAATGCCAAGGACTTACCAGCAATAACCAGACACTAGGAGAGAGGCCTGGGGCAGATCCTTCTCTAGAGTACTCTGAGGGGACATGGCCTTATTGACACCTTGATTTAGGACTTGGAGCATCTAGAACTGTGAAAGAATAAATTCCTGTTGTTTTAAGTCTGAAACAAGCAGACACTAATGAATCTTGGAGATTATTCCATATCAACACATTTAAGGTTGACTCTACCTTTTCTTTCTTTCTTTTTTTTTTAAATTTTTTTTTTAGTTGTTGATTGACCTTTATTTATTCATTTGTTTATATGTGGTGCTGAGGATTGAACCCAGTGCCTCCCACATGCGAGGCAAGTGCTCTACCACTGAGCCACAACCTCAGCCCCGACTCTATCTTTTCAATAGCTGCATGTTAGTCAATCTCTTGACTTAATTTATTTGATGGGTTCCCTATTGGATATGTACAGTATTTCCAATGTTTTACTTTTGCAAACAATGCTGAAATAATAATCTTGTCCATACATCAGTTTTTACCTTCCAAGTACGTCTTTGGGATACATTCTTAGAAGTGGACTTTTTGGATTAAAAGGTAAGTGTATTTTTAACTTTAACAGAATTGCCAAATTGACCTCCATAGTCTTTCTGGGGAACAATCCTCTCACTGGCAATCCTTGAAAATCTGCTTTCCCACCGCTCTGTTAATACCATGCCTTATAAAATTATTGACCTCATCAGTTGGGTAGTGGAAAATCATATATCATTGTGGTTTTAATTTGTATTTTTAAATTTGTAAGCATGTTAATTAAGCATGTTTCTATGTTTAACATCATCAATCAATATCACCCCATTTAATAATATTTATGTCATATTCACTTCATTAAGTCATTTGAATTTTCTCTTCTATAATGGTTTTTCTTATCATTTATTCATTTTTCCTGTGGCCTGTCCATCTTTTTCTCGTTGTTTTCTTGAAACTCTTTATGTATTAAGGATATGAGCTGTTTGTTCCATTTTTAGCAAACATTTCTCCAAGTTTTTCATTTGTCATTTGATTTTATGATTTTTTTTGCCTTGAAGAAACTCACTTTTTATTTAGTAGAATTTATTACTATTTTCTTCGATAGCTCCTGTGTTTTGTGTCATACTTATGCCATTGCCATTTGATATTGCAAATAATTTTTAAAAAATTCTAGGGCATTACCTGTAAATTCCTCATAGAATTTATTTTGATGTCAGTTATGAGGGAAGGATCCAATCTTTCTTTCTAGATGCTTTTCCAGTGGTTCCAATACCACTATTGAGTAGTCTGTTTCTCCCAACTCATTTGCTCTTCCACCTTTGATGTGCTAATTTCTTGCATGTATTTGGGTCTGTTTCTAGACTTTCTGAGCCACACTGTCAGCATTCCTGAAATAAATATCTCTTAATCATGATTGTGGTGTTCAATTCTACTATTGCTACTCCTTGCTTAGGATTTTTGCCTCCATGTCCATGAGATTTGTCTATACATATATGTTTTGTATATGTGAATACAGTGTTTATTGGGTTTCCATATCAATGATACAGTTACTTTGTTAAAAGATTATGAGAAGAGAAAAATATTTATTTGAGAATACATGTAGACAAATCATTGAATATAGAGCAATGTCAAACACTTTGTGCAAGTTGTCTCAGGAATTTGTCACATAGAGGTAGGCTTAACTATTTGATGTTAAGTGTAGATACGGCATAGTTACACATGCCTATAATTCTAGTTGCTTAGGAGGCTGAGGCAGGAAGATTGTGAATTCAAAGCCAGCCTCAGCAACTTAGCGAAGCCCTAGGCAACTTAGTGAGACCCTGTCTCTAAATAAAATATAAAAAGGGCTGGAGATGTGGCTCAGTGATTAAATGCCCACTGTTTCAGTTTAAGTTCTCTTAGACTTAGTGTTGCTCTTTTGATGATATATATTTTGTCTCTGACTCCTTGTAAGAGTGGGTTTTTTTGTCTTTGGTTTTCAGTTTTTCTAAGATATGCCTTAAATGATTTTTCTTTGTGTTTATCCATCTCAGGCATACAGAATTTGATCATTCTTAAATCTGTGCCTTATGTCTATTTTAGAAAATACTTAGCCATTATTATCTTTTGGGATACTGGTTTTGCTTTTTTCCTTTTCTTCTCCAGGACCCTCAAATATATGTTTAAATTTCCATATGTTCTTTTGTCTTTTATCTTTCCCCTTCTTTTTAGTATTTTTCATTTTTCTTTCCATGCATCAGGATGGACAATGTCTTTTTTTTATTTTTACAGTTCACTTAATCTCTCTTTAGCTGTGTCTAATTTATGGTTAGACTCATCCAGTGAGTTCTTAATTTCAGCTATTGTGATTTTCACTTATAGAATTTTTACTTGGATCTTTAAAAAATAATGTCCAATCCTGTGTGAAATTTCTGCACATTGTCTTTTACCTCCATGAGCATATCAAACAATGTTATTTGGAAGTTCATAGAGGATGACTCCATTACCTGAATCACTGGTGTTTCAAATGTCTGTTATCTTGGTCTTCAGTCATGTGGTCTTGTCTTCTTGACCAGTTATTTAGAAATGTGTATCAAACAATATATCTAAAATTACAAGAATAATTTGAGGGTGTAGCTGATATCTTCTTCTAGAGATGTGTCTTTGTTTCTGACAGATGGCTAGGCTGGTGGCTTTAGCTAGCTCAGATCTCTTAATCCATTCAGAGACTACAATGAATCAAAACAGTACTTTCATGCCTGGGTAGTCTATATCTCAAATGTGATTATTTGACAAATTAGGTTTTTAAAGATCCAACTCCAAGCCTGGGCAATTTACTTGGAACTCTAGTCTCTGGTGGGCCCTGAATTTCAGTTTTATCCTTTGAAGACCCATGAGTCTGCTTAGCCTTGCATCCATGCTTCCAGTTTGGCAGATGCCTTTGGGGGAAAATCTGCCTCCTTGCCTGGCTCATCCTCTGAACTCTCCTTCATATTACACTCTGTAATTCCTTTTTTCCCCTCTATTTCCACATTTTAAAAATTGGTGCATATAGTTGTACTAATGATGGATTTTTTTGTTACATATTCATACATGCACATGATATAACAATATAATTTGGCCAATATCATTCCTCAGCACTTCCCCAGTTCTTTCCTTCTCCCATCCCCTGGTCCCTTCCCTCTACTGATGTCCCTTTGATTTTCATGAGATCCCCACCCTGTCCCACAACTTTCCTTTTCTTTTCCCTTTCTAGCTTCCATGTATGAAAGAAAACATACAACCCTTGACCTTCTGAGTCTGACTTATTTCGCTTAATGTAATAGTCTCAAGTTCCATCCATGTTCCTGCAAATGACATAATTTCATTCTTCTTTGTGGCTGAATAAAACTCTATTGTGTATATATACCAAATTTTCTTTATCCATTCATCTGTTGATGGACATCTAGGCTGGTTCCATAGTTTGGCTATCATGAATTGTGTTGCTAGAAACATGGGTAAGCATGTATCATTATACTGTAATGACTATTCTGTAGGATAAATACCAAGGTGTGGTACAGTTGGGTCATATGGTGGTTCCATGTCTAGCCTTTTGAGGAACCTTCATACTGATTTCCATAGCAGTTGTACTAATTTACAATCCCATCAATAGTATTAAATTGTTCCTTTTCTTGATGATTGCCATTCTGACTCGTGTAAGATGAAATTTATAATTTTGATTTGCATTTCCCTAAACTCTAATGATGTTGAACATTTTTTTCATATATTTGTTGGATATTTGTATTTCTTTTTTGAGAAGTATCTGTTTAATTCATCTGCTCATTTATTAACTGGGGTTATTTGTTTTTTTGGTGTAAAGTTTTTTGAGTTCTTATATTCTAAATATTAATCCTCTGTCAGAAGATTATCTAGCAAAGATTTTCTCCTATTCTGTAGGTTTTCTCCTCACATTTCTAATTATTTCCTTTGTTGTGCAAAAGCTTTTTAATTTTATGCCATCCATTTTATTAACTCTTGGCATTGTTTCATGAGTTTTAGGAGTCCTATTGAGAAAGTTGCAGTCTGCATCTATATGCTGAAGTGTCGACCCTGTTTTCTTCTAGGAGTTGCATAGTTTCTGGTCTAATTCCTAGGTCTTTGATCCATTTTGAGTTGATTTTTTTGTAGGGTGTGAGATAAATGTCTAGTTTCATTCTTCTATGTATAGATAACCAGTTTCCCCAGCACCATTTGTTAAAAAGGCCGTTTTCTCTCCAGTGTAGTTTTTGGCACCTTTGTCAAGAATCAGATGACTGTAGATGAGTGGGTTTGTCTCTATGACTTCTATTCTGTAACACTGTTCTATTTGTCTGTTTTTATGCTAGTACCATGCAGTTTTTGTTACTCTATCTCTGTAGCATAATTTGAAGTCAGTTATTGTGATGCCTTTAGCATTGCGTTTTTGGACTTAGAATTGCTTTTGCTGTTCTTGGTCTTTTATTCTGCCAAATGAATTTTAGGACTATTTTTTTCTAGTTTTGTGAAGGATGTCATTAGTATTTTCATAGGAATTGCATTAAATTTGTATACTGCTTTTGGTACTATGGCCATTTCAAAATTATTAATTCTGCCTATCCATGAACATGGGATGACTTTCCATCTTTCTGAGGTCTTCTTCAATTTCTTTTTTCAATGTTCTATAGTTTTCATTGTAGCAGTATTTCACCTTCTTGGTTTGATTTATTCCTACATATTTAAATTTTTTGAGGTTATTGTGAATGGAATTCTTTTCCTGAGCTCTTTCTCAGAAGATTTGTTGTTGATATATAGGAAAGCTAATGATTTTTGTATATTTTGTAACCCGCTACTTTGATAAATTTATTAGCTTTAGCAGTCCTTTTGTGGAGTTCTGTATTTTTTAAAATGTAGGACCATATCATCTGCAAATAGTGATAATTTGACTTCTTCCTCTCCCATTTTTATCCCTTTTATTTTCTTCTCTTGCCTAATTACCCTGACTAGAATTTATAGCACCGTATTAAGTAGAAGTGGTGAGAGGGGACATCCTTGTCCCAGATTTTAAAGGAATTGCTTTCAGTTCTTTCCCATTTACTGTGAAGTTGGCTTTGGGTTTTTCCACAAACGGCCTTTAAGATGTTGAGGTAGGTTCCTTCTATCCCAATTCCATAAGTATTTTTTATCATGAATGTGCACTGTGGAATTTCTTACATCCCAGGTAGCTGGTAGGCATTTGGGTATTTTCAAATTATATATCAATATATAAGAATACATATGTATGTATGTTTATGTAGATATATTCTAGTTTTTCTAGTTGTCCTTAACTGGAAGGATAGTTCAAACTATCAAATTCACCAGTGCTTGGGCAGAACTCTATCCTGCTGAACTCTATCCTTCATTGGGCAGAACTCTATCCTTCTTTCTCTCTCACCATGGACTTGTTTACTGTAGTAATTGAGACATTGGAAACGATGGGTACATTTTAAAATCACTGTTTTAAAAAAAATTGAAAAAAAGCAAGTTGTATAAACAGCTGTCTACAGCCTGACACTTATGTAAATAAAAATCAAAACAATTTAATACATATTCTGTGGGTACATGTACATGTATACATAAAAATGATAAACTCCAGTGGTGGGGAGCAGATCTGGATTAGGGGGTGATATGATTCAAGGGGATTTCAACGTGTGTATTATTCTGATTTTTAATAAAAATATAGTCATGTATTACTTGTGTTAATTTCAAAAATTTTATTTATGAGTTAAATAAAAAAAGGATAGGAAACAAGTATGCAACATGCTACTGGCTAATTCTGGGTAGAGGGATAATGGTTCTTTGTCCTGTTTCTTCCTAGCTTTATTAACATATAACTGACAACTGGTGAAAAGTTTTGATCCTCATTTTGTTTTCTTATGGAAGATTATGCAGGATTCCTTTCTCTATTAAAATGATTTATTTTGGATTTTCCTGGACCAGCCAGGACAAAATTGCACGGATGGGGAAGGGCTTGGGTGGCTTACAAGTTTCTTAGCTCAACAGTGTCCTCTTCTGTTGCTACAGCAAAGTGCAGTTTCTTGAATAAATGTCTGTTTCTTATGGATATGCTACCATGATACTGATACCATTTAATGATACTATCTTGTTTCACTAGAACCCATGGTTTCAGCTGGTTCTTTCTTTAATTTCACTTCCATGGTTCCAAGGGATATATCTCCCCTTCTAAGACATTCATCCGGTTCTCTTCCAGAAGTGCCTTTCCAAAACTGCCACCTCTAGTCTGAGGTACTTCAAAGCTAGTCCTTTCACTTCTCCAGTACTCAATGCTCTGACTTACTAGGTGTGTTAGCTTTCTGTTGCCATGGCAAAGTACTGAGATAAATAACTTGAAAGGAGGAAAGATTTATTTTGACTCGTGGTTTCTGATGAGATTTCAGTCCATGGTGTGTGGCCCTGTCACACTGGTCCTGTGGTGAGCCTGACCACAGTGGCATGAGCATGTGATAAAGCATGGCTATTCACCTAATGTGACCAGGAAGCAGAGAGAGGAAGGGGCTGGGGGCAAGGGCACAGTCCTGTTGACCAAACTTAACTTCCACTAGGCCCCATCTCCTAAGGGTTCCTCCACCTCCCAGCAGCACCACAGGCTGGTGACCAAGCCTTTAACACATGAATCTTTGGGGGACATTCCATATCCTAGTTACAACACCTGGCTTCAGACCAGCTCTCAGTAGTTCCCCACTAAGGGTGGCCCCTCTCCTTTGGTGGGGAATCTTCACTGGTATTACGTGTGTTCTGCTACCATTAGAATCCTATGATAGTCTCTTCTCTTAGGTCCAACCCCTGCCTTGCTCCCCTCTACTGTGGGCTTCGGAGCTGACGTTTATTTATTCCATCAAGTGAAATTTGTACAATGTTCTGTTGTAGGAATGGGTTACTCCTTGTCCTGTTAGAACCCAGAATAATAACAACATACCCATAAATATATATAATCTTTCTTGTCAATCAACATAAACATATTCTTAACTTTGAGAAAGGGCTGTTTTAGCTATCCTTTTGCTACTGACTTTTCATTTCATTGCATTTTGCTTGCAGAAATATCGTCTGTAAAATTTTAGCTTTTTGGAAATGGAGACTTCCTTTGTGGTTGAGTACACAGATTTCTCTGAGTGTTCCATGTGTATTCTATATGCATTTGAATTTAGTAATCTTGCTAAGAAAATCTTTGTTTCTAAGTTTCTGATCTTTCATTCTCTGCAAGTTAAAGCTCACTGTTAAAATTGATGCAGCCTTAATATTTTTCCACAATTCTTTCAGTTGTTGATGCATGTATTTTGAGACTATACTTGGTGTGCATGTTTAAGTATACATCTTTGACCTGTTATTCCCCTGAATAGTACAAAATGTACTTTGATTTCTACCTTGAACTCAAATAGTCCTGTAAGAAAACTGTCACGCTGTCTTCATGTTCACATACCTAATGTCTTGACTATCTTGTGTTTTACAGCCTGTTTTTCTTCTCTTCTTTAGAAAAGACTTCCCAGCTTCTAGATTGTATATGTAGTCTCTTAAGGTTTCTTTTAAAATTTCTCTGTTAACAATGTGCAACTATAGTAAAACATATTGGTACCAAAGAAAGCTTGATTTTAACATTTCCTTAAAGTTTTTAAAAAGTTCCTTATGCTTTAGCTTCTTTCCAGTGGTTCCTGAGAGCCTTCTGAGTTTTTGCCTCCATAACTTGTAAAAGGATACAAGAAGAAAAGACACAAAAATCAGCTTGCTTTTCTTCAGGTTCAGAACGATTGACTGAGTGTGCCCCTGCCATGTTCAACAGAGACAAGCCTGCCTGAGTTGGGTGGGACAGCACGGTCTGCAGCCCCACCACTCACTTGGGAGGCTGAGGCCTGAGAGTACTGCATGAGGCCAGCCTGGGCAACATCTCAAAAAGAAAACAACGAACACCTACAACCAAAAACCAGACAAGTCTTCATACAGAGGAATGTTTTGGGGAGCCGGCTGGAGCTGTCACAGGTGCTTGTATCTAAATAGCTGGTTGAGCAGGGTGTGGTGGTGCACGCCTGTAATCCCTGCACTTTGGGAGGCTGAGACAGGAGAATCGCGAGTTCAAAGCCAGCCTCAGCAATGGTGAGGCGCTAAGCAACTCAGTGAAACCCTGTCTTTACATAAAAAAAATACAAAATAGGGCTGGGGATGTGGCTCAGTGGTTGGGTGCCCTTGAGTTCAATCCCCAGTACAAAAAAAAAAAAATTAAATAAATAAATAAATAGCTGGTTGTAGCACCAGGAGAAGAAATAGTAAAGAGGAAGAGAAAAAAAAAGGTGCTTTGACTAACTTTAAAAATAAGGAGGAGGATAGGGAGATGGAAATGGAAGATGACAGAAATATGAAAATCAAGATGCTAATTTTCTCAAGAGAGAAAATATGGTCAGTGTGGTGGTGCACACCTGCAATGCCAGTGACCGGGGAGGCTGAGGCAGAAGAGTCTCAGGTTTGAGGTCAGCCTCATCAACTTAGCGGGTCCTAGACAACTTAGCGCAAACCTGTCTCAAAATAAAAAAATAAAAAGTCCAGGAGGTGCAGCTCCATGGGAGAGCATACCTGGGTTCAATCCCAAGTACCAACAAACAAACTAACCAACCCCCCAGCTGGGTGCAGTGGGAGGCTGAGGCAGGAGGATCAAAAGCTCAAGGCCATCCTCAACAACTTAGTAAGATTCTGTCTCAAAAGATAAAAAGAGCTAGGGATGTATGTAGCTCAGCGGTAAAGCTCCCATGAGTTCCAATCCTCCGCACCACTAAAAAAAAAAAAAAAAAGGAAAGGGCAAAAAAGTGGTGTTCAGTGACGAGAGAGGGGATGTTGTTAGAGGATGAGAATATAAGTCTCCACAAAGTGAGAAGAGGCAAACAGCAGGAAGCATTTACCTCGGAAGAGAGGTCAAGGTCTAAGGCACCAGACTTGATGTTAGAAGGCCCAAAGGAGAAACATGGCTTAATGTACTAAGTGAATGTCAATGTAGGAAATGAAGGCGCAAGGACAAAAGCCACAACACCTGTACTGTGGGCCCCATTTTGCAGGAGGTCAGACTAGAAGGTGAACTCCACGGGTGCCACTTTGAAATGGAAGTGAAAAGTCTACCTTGCAAGATAAAAGAGATTAAGATGAGGAGATGTTTTCTCCTTCTATATTTTTAGTTTTTAAAACACTTGTTTCTATTGCTTTGATATTTTTTAGCTTTTTGGTTGACCTGGAAGTTGTTTTTGTTCTGAACAAAGGGGATGTAAAGCTGTGTCTGCTCGCATTCATGGATTTAATTAGGCATGTTGCCCAATCTATAATAAATCATGGGTTTAGTTTTTCTTTGTTAAGGTAGTCAGAGGCCTTCAGGCACGAGTGACTTATTAAAATGTACTTTCATCGTTGGGGATGAATTATCATCCTGATAGTGCCAATCATTCAATGATTTTATATCCCAAAAGCTCTCCCTCAGTTGTTTGTATTACACAAAGATGACATTGTATTCTCATATTTGTTCACAGACATGATTCACATTTTGCTATTTAGTACATAAGGAAAGCATTCTAAATTCAGCAATAGTGCCAGTTTGACTAAAAAAAAGTTATTTTCCATATCCACAAAAATGTTAATCAGATTCTTGTTAGAACATGTGTAAGAACTGGTTTTCATTGTCACAGCTCTTGATGTCAGATTACTAAAATAATTTATGTTCTGTTGTGGGAACATGGGTGCATGCAGAACCTCCCAATCACATGAGCACTTCTCAGCCCACACTTCTTCATAACACATAGAAATTATTTGTGTTTTGTGGTAACAAATGAATGGCAGGAACAGCAGAATTTCAATGTGGCCTTTCTTTATTTGATTAAACATATTCTCTATTTATTCTTTAAAAAAACTAATTTAAGTTAAATGGCAACAAACCATGATAATTTAGAAAACATGTTGAAACTGAGAGTGAAGAGAAATGTTCTCTACGTAAACCACACTGTAAACCATAAAACTTATTTTTGTCAACTGCTTCTCATGACAGTGGCTGGGAATTTGACATTTCTACTACAGTAGGCAAAAAAACATGTAAAATACACTCTCCCACATACCACATCACAACTCTATTTATATTTCCAAACTAAAAGCATTACCGCCCAAAAGAGTGCTGAGTGTACTTCATACAGTTACACTAGACACTGTTAAGCTCACCCAAGCCTCACCTGGAACTGGTGTTATCTGCGTGGCAAGGCTGCTCCGGGCAGCCCCTCACCCTAGGCATACTTACATGCATCATGCTTGGCTCACTGAGAGAAAACCATCATTTGTGAATCCAAAAGGTAGTGAACTTTTCAATGAACTTTGGTTTAATACATGACAAAACACAAAAATATCCCAAAGGACTTCCATATGATAGCACTCAATACTACTGACACACTTCAAAACGTGTCAGCAGTCACTGTGTGTGAAAATGAGTGTTGTGAAAATGTGCAAGAATTGAGGCTGAGTATTTTAAAACTAGAAGAGAAATCTTTGATATTATATTCTAGCACACATGAACATAATAGAAACATGGCTAATTCTCTAATCTTATCTGAGGCACACATTCTGTACAGCTGAAAAGCTCCCACAAGTTTCCTAATAAAAAATTCCCCTCTTCACTTGAAGATCCTTAAGAAGTCAGTGCAGTCCAGTTCTTTTCTCTGCAGAAAGGGTATTTAGTTTGGGATGTAACATTTTAAAACAATAATACAAACCTCCTGGGAGAATACCACAATAAATGTCTCAAAAACCACTCAGTTAATCCCAGGGTATAATCTGGCTGTTTTAAATTACTGGAGGGAATATTATGGGCCTTAATGACACTGTAACTGCATAAAGCCAAAGAAAGCTAGAAAGAGAGGCCAAAAAGATGAGCTCAGAGCCAGCTGAAGTGACAACAAACATGTGGTTGTTTACTAGGATTGGAGAGGTTTTGTCTGCAGATGTTTGTGGTCTCTAGAAGGTTCCAGAGGAATGAGTTGTTAGGAAGATTTGCAGAGTTTGATGAGAACAAGCTTCTCCTTGGAGATGGCAGGCCCCAGGACAGGGAGGCTCAATGGTAGAGACAGAATTTATAGATTTCTGTGGTCAGCTCATACTCTACTGGTCCCGCAATGTACATCAACAAATTAATATTGTACGGATGTCATTTCAAAGCCTCCTAAAGACGAGAGTCATTATTGAAGCCATTAGAGCACAGATGGTTCAAACTATATGCAGATATTCATACTTGCATTTTTGCATTATAGCTGCTTTTTTTTTTCCTGTTGAACTGTAATGAATTGTCTCATAATCTATTCCATCTTCTTGCCATTAGCAGGCTTTGAATGTTCACAAATAGGAGCAAAGAACTCATTTTCCAGAGCTTTAATCACACAAAGAGGGAATGCCTAATTCTCTAAATGAAATGGTCTGTGATCACTGAAGCAGAGATTTAATATATCACGGCAAATTAGGTAGATTTTAATAAATTACTTATCTCCCTGAATACTTTACATATGCTTAAGAAGGAACATAGCCTGTTTGCAAACAGTGAAAACCCACAGCCTATAAAAATCCTTTGAAGAAAATGACAAATAAAAAAGTAAATTAAAAAATGAAATGCATTATATCCTAGACCTCTAGAGACAATTCCTTTGCAGCATTGATTCACAGCTCCATTAAAAATATCAATTAAATCCTTCAGTGAGATTGGGTAAAAGCTAGAAAATTAACTTTCTGAGCTGCTTTTTGAGGATCTGGTTATCCAGATACACCCCAGCATTGTCTAAGCTTGATGTAAATTTAAAAAATGATAAAAAGATACTCCTTTCAGGTCTAACTAAGCATATCAGATTTTGAGTCACACTTTAAATAATTTCTTTGTCATGAGCTAAGTTTTCAAAGTGTAAATTTCACATCCATCTATCCATCCATTTCTCTTTATATACATACATCCCTGGGTCTCATATCGCCAATATGAATACATGAAGATAATACAAATAGGAAGAACTATAATTTTTAAGAAAGAAAAACAAAAAACTTGCAGTAATTTAGTAAGTTAGAGCCAAGTCTCCTTCTTTATATTTAATTGATAGAAACTCCATGCATCAAAGAAAATGCATACTGAGCTTTAATGTGCATAAAATGGATATTAGCATTTTAAAGAGAAAGATTAACACATTAATCCAAGTAATTTTCATATATTGCTTCTAATAAAATCTTCACAGTATAAAACTCTTAATGAGGCTAATCATAAGCATTCCATTTAGTGGGACGATTAGGGATAACATAAAAGTATTTTATCTTCCATAGGTTTTCTAAGATTTATGTTTTTGCTTATTAAAAATAAAAATGGGAATTGCATTTCAGTTCTTCATAAGAAAATGTTGAAAATGCAAATAGGCTTTCTCATGCTATCATGAAGGTATAAATTATTGAGAAGGTGCTTCCCATTGTGGAGAACTCAAGTCCTGAGGGGCAGCAGTCAGGGGAAGGAGGGAATAGAAAAATAAACAAATGAAAAACTATACAAAACTTGAACATTTCAAACCCAGGACTCTCACTTCCCTGCTCCCTATGAATTATAGATTATATAAACCATAGTAATTACACACAATCTCATCTAGGAACTTCAAGTGAGCATTTACTCAGAAGTAGGAGATGCCTCTGGAGCAGGTTCTTGCAAGACTCCTAGTCCTCTGCATTGCTTGTAGACAGACTGTAGGGCATGGAGGGCTTCAACTGTTACCTTGAGCTTGCCAATTCCTTCACCATCTGCTCGTGCATCAAAAACTAGCGAGAAAAGAGCAGGAAAGTGTCAGTGTCATTCATCAGATGTTTCCTGAGAGGCTAGCTGAAACAGTAGCTGAGAAGATGAAAAGAGCTCTGTAAAAGCCCAAAATTCACTGGCATCTCAGAAATATAAAAAATAAATCTTGTCCTATGTGCATGAAGATGCACAATTTAGATACACTGCATGTACATACTGCTTGTGGAGCTCAGACTAATGATCTAATCCTAAAGTTCACCTAGTGAAAAAGCTACTGGACAATGACTCCTACACAGAATCAAAATCTCTAAGCTAGTAAGAAATACAAGGTTTAAAAGGGACTAAAATATGATGGCAAAGTAGAATTTGTTTTACTGTGCAGTATAACAACGAATTTCTGAATGCAAACCACTGTAAAGATGTCCCATGAGCATAATCTGAACTGGTTCTTTACCTCTCTAAAGAAAACATTTCATTTAAAGTATATTTTACATGAAATTAGGAAAAGTAAAACTGGCAGGCCCAGCAATCTTAAGGTCTATGGAATGGCTCTGAGGGTCCATGAACTTTTTGAGTGTATGTTGGCTTTTCTCAGCAGAGGGGTCACTGCTTTGAGTGGTGCCGCAAAGGTAGGCTACTGGCCTTCTCCAAGCTTGACTCTGTAGGATGCCGATTTAACACCTGAGACCCCCTCACTATGTGGATAATTACACTTGTTTGTAGCCCAAGGCCAGAATCCTGGACTTTGTCTCACAACACTTGAGTCTTTGTACTTCCTGTTTATATTCCATGAACTCTAGTGCTTGCGTGTGTTTTTGCAGTATTGGGAATCAAACCCAACAGGGCTCTACCAAGCTACATCTCCAACCCTTTTTAGTTTTTATTTTGAGACAGTATCTCATTAAGTTGAATTTGTGGTCCTCCTGCCCTAGCCTCTCAGGTAGCTGGGGTTATAGGCATGTGCTCCTTCACCGGACATGCGTGTGGCTTTTTTTTTTTTTTAAAGAGATAGGATCTTGCTATGCTGCCCAGGCTGGCCTTGAACTCCTGGGTTCAAGTGATTCTCCTGCCCCAACCTCCCTAGAGCTGGGTCCTCAGGCTTGTACCACTATATCCAGCTCTGTATTTTAATTCCAAGAAAATCTGTAAGGAAGGCTTCAAGCTAAACAAGAACTTAGGCGGAGAAATGACAGCTGGGAAAGGACAGGGACGCAAATGGTCCCCCGCTCACTCCCCTGTTTTCACCTCTCTTTTGGGACTGCTCACTTCCAAGTGACAGATAACAAAGCGTTAAAATCCTGACCTGACCCAGCACCCAATCTTCTGACTTGTTCCCAAAATATGGTCATAACAACCATCTGTGTCAGCCTGTTTTTGGTCACTTGTCTCATAGGAGAAGATGGGGTTGCTAAATAGAACTGACCAGAAAAACAAAGATCAAGAATATAAAGCAGAGAGAGTTCTGGTCATTTTTTTTTTTTTTTTAATATTTTTTAGTTATACATGGACACAGTGTCTTTATGTTGTTTATTTATTTTTATGTGGTGCTGAGAATCGAACCCAGTGCCTCACACGTGCGAGGCAAGCTCTCTGCCACTGAGCCACAACCTCAGCCCAGTTCTGGTCATTTCTGTCAGACTCTCTTGATCTTGTGAGTCCTCAATAGGATTGGGATAAATATTTTATTCCTCTCATCTTTTTCTCCAGTGCCAAAGTTATGAGCAATTGCTACAGGTTAGAGATATACGCTTTGTAAGAACAGGCTTCCAGTTTGGTTATTTGGTGAATTTGGCTATTATTTGGCTTAATTCTGACTTTTGAGCACTTGACACATATCCAGGACGAGCAGCTCCATGTAGCAACCAATGCCTGGCACTTAAGAGGTGCTCAATTAAGTGTATATTGAATGCATGAGCCAGTAAGTAAACGTGGCAGGGACATCTTTTCAGAAAACAGTTCTCATGTAACAAATGAGGTTGGAATCAGCTGCGTTTCTCCATTTATTGGAAATAGCCCAGGCCTTCCCTGATTATGACTGTCAGAAGTCTGTTAACTACTTTTTAAAAAAATTTTTCATTGCAGTGCTGAGGCTCTAACCCCAGCTAGACAAGCATTCTACCAGTGAGCTACATCGCCAGTCTCTTGTTAAAAGACTAATTCATAAAATGTAATTCTTTTAGCACTTTGTAAACATGTGATACAAGAAGAAAAGGTAGAAATGAAGCATTGGGAGTCACACCTGGTGAGATGAAAATCCAAGAGAGCACATTTTGTCAGGAAGCCCCTTCTTCTGTTGAGTCCTGGTGGGGAATGAGTGACCAAACCTACTTGGTTACTAAAGTGACTAAATCACTGGGCTGTAACTCTGAATTAAAGAGAAACCTCGAGCAAGACACCATCATAATCACTCAATAACATGCTTAAGACTGAGTGCTGTAGCTGACATAAACAATATCAACAGCAACAACAAAGCTCAACTTTTTCACCTCTCACCCAATAGTAAAATACTTCCTTGTGTAATGATTATTTTAAAATTTCTATCAGTTCACAGGAAGGCGGAGGGAGAGGACAGGGGAGGGACGTAGGGGGATATTATCTGGAGTTGCAAAGGACTTGGCTAATGTGACTCAGTTCCCTCATAACCAGCAGAAAGAAGGTTTTAATAAAGAGTCTGCACTGCAGCAGTTTTGGGTTGTACATACTGAGCAACGTGTCCACTCATACCATCGATATTTTGCTCGATGATGTCTCTCCCTTTCTGAAACATGTCAGCGAGGTCAATGTGAGCAATGCCGATGTCCTCACACTCCAGATCCTGCTCATCCTCTGGGGGGTCGGTGACAACGGTGAAACGAACACTGAGGTCAGAGGACAGAGAAAATCACTACCAAGTGAGAAGTCACTATGAAACAAAACTCCACTAAGTACAACATCTAGACATTTCCAATGATCCCAATAAAAGAAAGTTGCAGTAGGTTAGATAAGTTCTTAAAAGAAGTATTAGAATTATTATAGTAAACTTAACTTTCAAATGAACATTAATCCACTTTCTAAGCATTAAATGGCATTTATCTCTAGAATCTAAGACAAAGATAAAGACCAGATGTTCAGTATATTATGCAATGTCTAATCATATATATGTGTACATATTTTGGTATTGGGTATTGAACCCAGAGGTGCTTTATCACTGAAATAAATTTCCCCAGGCCCCACCCCCACCCCATTTAAAAAAAACTTTGAGACGAGGTCTTGCTTAGGGCCTCACTAAATTGTTGAGGCTGGCCTCAGAACTTGCGATCCTCATGTCTCAGCCTCTCAAATTGCTGGGATTACAGGCATATGCCACTGTGCCTGGGTCTGATCATATTTTGATATCTTAACTTTTAAGACTAAAAGGATGAAGTGAGTAAGACCATGAGGTTACATGATCAGCATTTTCTACAGAATGTACCATTTTCTTTAGCAATGCACAACCTCTGGAATTGGTACAAAGTAATTTAACCAATTGTATGTGTTCTACAAAATGCAGGGATCATGCTCCCTGGGCAACATTCTGAATCATATTAGATAAATGTTGTAGCTCTGCCCAACAGCTATATCAAATGTTTGTATTACTTCAGCAATCTTTTAACTTACAATCATAGAATCCAAGTTTTATTTTACTTTTAGACACATAATTGTAGGGTTCTGATGGAACTGATTTGAATTAGTGGCTTGTGTTGAGGCCAAACACACTTGGATTGACCAAATGACAGGAATTTACAGTTAAGTACTCTTTTGATATGTCTTGGCAGCATAGTTTAAACCACGGATGCTTGTAAACTTTACCATTTTAAATTTTCGAAATGTATCTATCCCAAAATCAGAAACAAAACAAGAAAAATTCAAGTCTCTGAGAAATCATGCCTTGAAAAATACAAATAAAATCCTTTCCAAATGCTTATAGGTAAACATGACAATATTTTTAACCAGTTTCCTGAAGATAAACATTCAGCTTTTCATTCCTTTACCAAGTTCCTGTTTTTAGCTAGCAATATGTTTTGATTAGAAAACAGAAATCCCTACGTCACAATCAAAGTTAACACCTATTCACAGAATAATTTGAAGAGTACAGACCCTGGGCTTCAAGTGGGTAAAATGTATATTTTATATGACGTATAAAATAGAGGGATTAAGATGGAGCAGTTTACGGCATCCATTCTTGGTTCCCATTTCTGCTTTTCTCCTTATTAGCTGTATGACCTTGGACAAATTATTTAACCTCTCTGATCTCAGTTTCTTTAGTTGTGCAAAGGGGATAATTACACCTAATCTATATCTATACCACTTTACAAATGAGGGTTATTACTTCCATTGAATAGAAAATAGAGACATCTGAGACAAAATGAGAAAAAAAGAAAATGCTCCCAATTCTAGAGAAAAGACTGGAAATGTAAAAATGAAATATTTCTGGCTTTATATAGAGAGCAAATAAGATATCAAAAATAAAATTATTAAACTGTAAAGTTAAGCTCAGAAGGAGGAAAGTGCACTGGAACAATCTTAAAGCTAAAAAGTTTGGCCACACTGTGTGTGTGCACAAACACCTTACATCTTACCTTTGCCCTACCAGAGCAAAGAGATGAGACCTGTTCTGCATCCTGAAGAGGCTCCCAGCCCTGTCTGAGGACCTGGCTGTGCACATGTGTGGAGCAGAGGCAGTCTCCAGCAGAGGTGAGCACATCCTGCTCCCCAGTTGCTCTTCCTCTCTCTCCCGCAACTCTCTTGTCAGAGAACAGGCTTGCTAACTGCCCTGTCTGGCCCCAGAACGCCCTCTGCAGGTTACTTCCTGCTGGGAATCCCCTTGGCCTGGGACAGTTCTTCTGGGCTCTTGTGAAGTGACTGGGTCCTCTTTTTTTTTTTTTTTTTTTTTAAATATTTTTTTAGTTGTAGATGGATCTTTATTTTATTCGTGTTATTTATATGTGGTACTGAGGATCGAACCCAGGGCCTCACGCATGCTAGGCAAGTGCTCTACCACTGAGCTCCAGCTCCAGCCCGACTGGGTCCTCTTATCCTTCATAAATCAGCTTAAATGTCACCTCCTTGGATTTACTATCACTGTCATTTTCTTAGCATTTAACTTGTTTAATTTTCTTTTCCTAATCATCACAACATGTACTTGGTTTACTTGTTACTATAGCCTGTCCTCCTCAGTATATCTGTTCAACAGAACACTGCTGAAGAGAACAAACTAAAACTGAAAAGAACTGAGTCACTGTCAAACCAATAACTTCAAGTAAATCATTCTGAGTCCCATTTCCATGTGTTACCTCTCTTTCAAGGTGTCACTTGTATATCCCAATTATAGTGCTGGGCAGTATGGAGAGGAACTGTAAACAAGTCATGCAATGTCTCTAGGTTTAGACATGTCCAGGAAGACTGGCCAGACTTCTCTGACTGCGGCTTTGTTATCACCAGTTTGGACGAGGGTTCGGTGAGAGGAAGTGAGCTCTCATAAACTTGGAGCTACTGAAGTAATGTGAAGTCCCATGACCTCTAAGTACTCAGTAAAGGTGAGAACATGCACTGGAACAACACCTGGCTGTGGCTGTGGAGACACGTGAATGTCACTCGTTTTCCTCCTTAGGAGGGTGGAGGCCATCCTGTCCCAGGGAGGTCAGCACTCCAGGTGCTTACAACTTCAACGGTTGTAAGCTCAGGGTCAGTCCCATGGCACCTGTGATACCTCTCTCAGTTTTGCTAAAAAAAGAGCATAAACGTTTGTGTCTGGGTATTGGGGGTGGTGTGTTTGGACATTTTTTAGAGAAGTAATTAGGGGAAGGCGGGAGCCATTAGAGTTTCTGTGGACATTTTTAAAATTTTTTTACCTATTATGGTACAAACAAGTGGGTCTTCTGAGCAAAGGCAGGTATAAAGGGAAAATCTGCCTTTTAATAATAATAATAAAAAACTCCCACGTTTGAAGAAACAGAGTCGTTCTCCTCTGAGGAGGAGTGTCACGTATAACATGCTCTATCACTCCAGAAACAACGAGGACACAGAGCGGACAGGGACTAAAGAGACCACTAAGCCTGGCCCAGGAGTGGCACTTGGGGACAGAGCTCAGCCCCATCAGTGATGGCTGGGCTTGTTGACATAAGCTGCCTTGTGGACCTGGGGAGGGCAATGTGAGGTTCAGTGAACTGCTGGGATACCCCTGGGGGCCTGGGGGTTTTTGAGGGGGACTTGAGAGAAGCTCAAGAACAGGAATTAGACAAGAAAAATGGGAGTGATTAGCATCCTGGGCAAAGTGGAACCTCAGGCCCATTAATGGGGACTTCTCACCCTTCTTCAGAATCAAAAACTGAGAAGTGACAGGTGTATTCAAGAGGCCAACAGGAAAGGTACTCTCAGATCCCAAGAGCTAAGAATTCCAGTCTGTCTTTTTTTTTTTTTTTTTGGTACTGGGGATTGAACTCAGGGGCACTCGACCACTGAGCCACATCCCCAGCTGCATTTTGGGTTTTATGTAGAGACAGAGTCTCACTGAGTTGCTTAGCACCTCGCCATTGCTGAGGCTGGCTTTGAACTTGGGAATCTCCTGTCTCAGCCTCCCAAAGTGCTGGGATTACACCAGTCTGTCTTCTTGAAACAGAAGAGAAAATGCCAGATTGGACGCTCTTTGGAAGAACATAGTGTCTTTAACGTTCACTTTCTCTTTCTCAGGTGCAGGAGTGAGCATTGATTTTGAGGCTATGGAATCCATGGGTCACAAAGGCAAGGAAAAGAGACTAATGAAGAGATAAAGGGTCTACCCAGGCCAGGGGAGAGAAGCCATCAAAACACTGGTGAAACAGCTCAGAGGCCAACATGGATGGAGCTCACAGTTTTTTCCTTATGAAAAGGATTTATTTACTTTACTGAACCAGAACTGCAGAGTGTCCTATTCAAGTAAAAAAGGCATTTGAAAAATAGTATGAATTTTTAACCAAGATAGTAAGATACAAATCAGTCTGAAAGGCTGATGAGCTATTCCAAATGCTACTGCTTAACGGCGATGGCAGTACACATTCACCTGCTGACTTTGTGCCAGGTGCTGTTCTATCCCTGGTACACACATCTCACCTAGTTCTCAGAGCAACCCCAGACAGCACTATTATCATCTTCATTTTACAGATGAAAAGCATGAAGCACAGGGAGGCTGAGGGATCCGTCCAAGGTCAGACAGCAAGCAGGTGATGGGACAAGAGTTTAAACCCAAGCATGTGGTGCTTCCTTTCAGCCTGTTGTGTCCTTCACAGCTACACTTGAATGACAACGGGATACTTTTTAAACCCTACAGTGTTTTGGTCTTCAAAGCACTTGGGATCCTTGTAGTTGTTAGTCTGTATGGTAGGCAGGGCCACTGTATTTCTAGGAGATAAGAGACCCAGAGAGGTCATGTACTCACTCAAGCACACAGAGTGAGTCAGAGGACCCACATGTTCTGATTTCTCACCTTTGCCCCCTTCCCTTTTTTAAAACCACGTCATGCTGCAGAGATCTACTTTATATATAAAGCATTAGATAATCCAAACTGCTTACATATACCTTCTGTTAGGCATTTCTTGCTTTTGTAGTATAGCTTTTAAGATGTCTCTCTTTGCTTGGTTGTTTTCTTCATCCACGTAGATCACTGTATCAAAAGAAAAAAAATCCTCAAAAAGAAGTCACTCAGGAATATGCTACATTAGGACCATTCTGTATTTTTATAAATATGTGTTTTTAAAGACACAAGTTATGCCACCTTGCTTGTATGCCTGGGCAAAGAAGACAGCTCCAGAAACTAGAATCAAATCTGAATAGTCATGTGATCTAATGTCATGTCACTGGCAGGTTTATGTGCACACTGTCAGAAAAGACACAAGCAACATCTAAGAGTGCCACATCACTGTCACTGCCTGTTAATGGCACTGGCAGTCGTGACAGTAAAAGCCAGCGGTCTTTATTGCTTTGTATTTGAGGGATTTACTGCATTTTCTTTCACCCAAGAAGCGAGTGATAATGATAATGTATGGCAGAGTGCTTGTCCTTTCTGACAGCCTCAGTAATTTAACCCTCCTCTCCTGCCACAACACGCAATAGAAGAGCTATCTAGTGTACTGGGCTGAGGAAACCCACAGCTGACGTGTGCTGGTGTGTGGGTGGTGGGATCAGGAGAGAAGAGCGGAGGAAGGGGAGAGGCTTTTTAGGGTGTGAAGTTTGTCTTCGGTTTTTAAGATACATGCTGGCATACAGGAAGGTGGCCAGACTCTACCCAGCTGTGACATGCGATTAGATCACTGATCTAAAGTCCACCAGTAAGGAGTCAGTGAACACCTGACATTCCAGGCAAGCATCCGCACTTTGGGAAATGGCATTGCAGAGTGTGAACACTCCAATTTTCACCCTGATTATTTTTTCTCAGCCCAGCAGACTTTCAGCCATGTCTTAGCTTCTGAAGACATTTCTTTTGCAGCTGCCATTTTGGATGTAAAGGCTCCCCTGTGACCAGATCTCAATTTAGAGATTATCCCTGATCAAAAGTGCACATAGGGTGAAAGATACCATGACAATTCTAAAGCCAGTTTTCCTTAGGCTCTGCCAGGAACAAACAGATTCCATATTGGAAGGGATTCCCTGGATAATTTTGATTCGATTCCAAATTATGATGCTATCAGCTCATTTAATTAGCTCAGTTGAGCAAATACTGAGGGCTGAAGAAGTGTCCAGTACCAAGGTAGGCACATGGAGTGGGAGACATAGAGATGTCTATGTAGGGGTGGGCTAGAGGTTTAAGAAAAATGAGAATCACTGCAGACACAGATTAACAACCAAATTTGGAAAACAGGCCAAACAGCGACTCCTGGTGCATTGCTTTTGGCATGACATCATACCAGTAAATGTGACTATATAGTTACATTTTAATACTTTTTTATAGTTTACTGGGATTAACAGGAATCAATAAAGACAAAGGTTCAGAAAATTTGGTTTTACTTATCAATAGCAAAAAGTCATGTTAATAGACGAGTTGCACTAATGCTAGAAAGTATTACTTCACTTTTAAGAAGACGCTGTAGACCATATTAAATAGAAACTTTTTTTTTCCAAATGGGAATGTTTTGCTTGTCAGTTTTTGCTGTTTATCACTATTTCAAGATGTAGTACATGCTATCCTTTTTTACTTCAGAGTTACAAGGCTTTTATGTCATACTAGTTTATTTATTTTTATTTATTTTATTTTATTTTTGGTACCAGGGATTGAACTCAGGGGTACTCGACCACTGACCCACATCCTCAGTCCTATTTTGTGTTTTATGTAGAGACAGGGTCTCACTGAGTTGTTTAGTGCCTCACCCTTGCTGAGGCTGGCTTTGAACTTGCGATTCTCCTGTCTCAGCCTCCCAAAATGCTGGGATTACAGGCGTGCGCCACCGCGCCCAGTTTATGTCATACCAGTTTATATCATTTGAAGACAAGGGTAATTACAATGATTAAAAAGGAAAAAGAAAAGACTGAATATCAACATCCACCATCTAAATAAAGGGTCTTTCAATCAAACCTAGACAGTTTTGATGAATTTCGATGTCTTAAAACTTTTTAAAAATTATGGTAAAATATACATAACATTAACCATTTTACCATTTCTAAGTGGTCAGTTCAGTAGCATGAGTTACATTTACCTTCCAGCTGCAACCATCACAACCATCCAGCTCCAGAATTTTTTCATCATCCTAAACTGGAACTCTGTACCTATTAAACAATAATTGCTCATTCTTCTCTCTCTCAGCCACCAAGAACCACTCCTTTTCTTTTTAATGAATTTGACTAATCTAGGTACATTTAATTGGAGTCATACAGTATTTGTTCTTTGGTATCTGGGTATTTCCCTTAGCATTAATGCTGTAGCATATATCAAATTTATTCCTTTTTAAAAAATATTTTTAAAAGTATTTTTTAGTTGTCAATGGACTTTGTTTATATGTGGTGCTGAGAATTGAATCCAGTGCCTCACACATGCTAGGCAAGTGCTCTACCACTAAGCCACAACCCCAGCCCAAATTTATTCCTTTTTAAGACTGAATGAGCCAGTTGTGGTGACGCACGCCTGTAGTCCCAGCTTTTTGGGAGGCTGAGGCAGGAGGATTGTGAGTTCAAAACCAGCCTCAGCAAAAGCAAGGCACTAAGCCTCTTAGTGAGACCTTGTCTCTAAATAAAATACAAAATAGAGCTGGGAATGTGACTCAGTGGTTGAGTGCCCCGCAGTTCAATCCCCCGAAGCCTCCCCACCAGAAAAAAGACTGAATAATTTTCCATTGTATGCATATACCATACATTTGTTTATGTATTTATCTTTTGGTAGACATTTGGGTTATTTCTGTCTTTTGGCTATAGTGAATAGTGCTGCTGTGAGCATGGGTGTACAAATATCTGTTTGCCTCTGAAGGTCAAGGGTCCTTTGTCTTCTCTCATGAGAGGAAGCTAGAGAGTACAAAGAAAAAGAAAGGTGGTTGTGGATCTCCTAAAACATCACAGGGAGATTTGTAGAGGGAAGGGACCAAGAGGTGGGAGGTGGGGCGGGAGTGGGGGAAGTGCTGGGACTCATGTTGTCAAATTATATTGTTACATTATGCACATGTATGGATATGTGACAACAAATCCCATCATTAGGTACAACTAGAATGTACCAATAAAAAATGTGGAAAATAAAAAAGGGTTAAATATAAATCACCAAACAATCCAAAACAAATAAACAAAAAACCAAATAAACATGTTTGTGTCCTTGCTCTCAATTTTTTTTAGTATTTTCCCAGAAGTGGAATTGCTAAGCCATATGGTGAATCTTTATATAATCTTTTCTTAAGAAAAAAACTTTATTGTTGAAATTGGTTCAAAAACAAGCAAAAAACCAAACAAACAATAAAGAGAATGTAGTTGGGGATTCCTTGTGCTTCTACTTCATCCAAGTGGCCAGTATACTATATTTTCTGTTCTCTAAAAGTTAAAAATAATGATAGCTAGAATTCACTGAGTATTAGGTACTATGTGCTTTGCAATCATATAGGTTGGGAACCATGCTGACCCTCATTTTATACATGATTAAACAAACCCAGAGGAGGTTAGGAATTTGTGTAAGATTACCTACTTAGAAAGGGGCAGAGTAAGAACTTGAATTTGGCAATGTCAGCTCCCAGAGCCTGCCTCTTAACCTCCACGCTAGTATTCCTCCTTCCACATGAAGACCCGACTCATCCTGCCGTTTAAGATGCAGGCATTTTGTTAAAAGCACAAAGTGGGAATGGGAGAGAGTACCATAACTATGTCAAGAGAAGCTACCTCATTTCCCATTCACTCTTTCATAAAAGGGAGATATTAGATATACCTAATCTAGATGAGTTAAATAAAATCTTTTGACTGAAAACTTCTTAAAAAAATCCTTTTTGAAAAAATTCTAGCTTTTTACCAGTAAACTTATATCTCCAAAAGTCTACCAAAGTAGAATTAAGGTGCTCCTGCTTGCACAAACATACACTAGCATCTTAATTGAGCCCAAATCTTTAGTGTGCATCACAATTCCTTGGAGGTGTTGAAGTGTAGCTTACTGAGCTGTATCCTCAGAGTTCCTGTTGCTGCTGGTCAGTTACCACACATTGAAAACCACTGTTTAGCCTGACATTTGTTTCACCAATTTTTAAGTGGGATCAGAAAATACTAAATAGCTTGGGTTGAATACTGTGGAAAACAGGAACACTTTGTTACCTGTGATTAGTCATAATCCTGTGATCCTATGAGCACCATGATTCATTTCCTGTTCTGAAAATCTAAATTTTTATAATTTTAAGACTTCAAATACATCCTTTAAAAGGAGATTCTGGTAATTATTAAAATTATAAGGACTCTCCAAAAACTAAGCTATATAACTTTCATTTTCATTAGAAATCACATTTGTTTAGGACTTGCTAGGTGTTTTTTTTGGGGGGGGGGTACTGGGATTGAACTCAGGGGTGCTCTACCACTGAGCTACATCCTCAGTCATTTTATTTTTTTTAATATTTATTTGCTTTTTAGTTGTAGGTGGACACAATATCTTTATTTTATTTTTATGTGGTGCTGAGGATCAAACCAGTGCCTCACGCATGCTAGGCGAGCACTCTACCACTGAGCCACAAACCCAGCACCCCCAGTCTTTTTGTTTTTATTTCAAGATAGGGTTTTGCTAAGTTGCTGAGGACCTCACTATTTGTTGAGACTGACTGGGATTACAGGCCTGTGCCACTGTGCCTGGCTAGTACTTACTAGATTTTGACATAAACTTAATGAAAGCATATGTCTCAAAAAGGATACAAATCAGTAGTCTAAATACTTGAGTGGATCTTCAGTTGTCTATCATTAAGAACATAACCCACGTATGCAATGGAATGAAAGGACGAAACCTTGTCATTTGTGACAATATGGATGACAATATGGATCATTATGTTAAGTGAATAAGCCAGTTACAAAAAAGATAAATACTGGATGCCTTCACTCATGTAGAATCTAAAAAAGCTGGTCTTACATAAGTTGAGAGAATAGTGGTTACTAGAGGCTGGAGAAAGTAGAAGGGAAATAGGGATGTGGAAAGTTGATCAGTGGGTACTAAGTTACAGTTAAATAAGAGAAACAAATTCTGCTGTTCTCTTGCACAGTGGAATGAGTATAGATAATGATAATATACTGTGTATTTTCAAAAAGCTAGAGGAAAGGATTTTGAATATTTTCAACACAAGGAAATTATAAATGTTGGAGAAGATACATAGGGTTATTCTGATTTGAACATTATACAATGTATATATCTATATATAGATAAAGACATATACTACAATATCATGTGGATATATATATATATATTTTACAACATCACATGGTACTCCATAAAGATATGTAACTTTATCAATTAAAACCCATGTATTAAAAAAAATCCCTCACTTCTGCTTGGAGAAATCCTTATATTCTCTATCAATGTCATATGCCAGAAGAAATGCAGATGGTTTAATTATAAAAGGTTGATAATTTTGAATCTTAGATAAGTTTTGCATTAAAGTATTCTCATCCCTGTAATCGTTATCATTGCCAAATTCTTCCTCCCATTAGTAACAAAATCTGATGCTCTACATCCTTTTCATCTTCTGAATTAAATTTTAATTGTTCCAAAAGATAGACTGTTCAATCCTCGGAGACTAAGGGCGCGGATCTGTATAAGCCTCATAAAAACTCTGGATGATTTCATTAATCTTTTTTCTTCCCACTGTCAGTTCCCTAGGAGGCTTTATTCAGCCCAGACAACATTTTTCAGACCTACCATTAATCTTTTCTCCCCCAAACTATTTTCTTGCTTTCTCAGCATTCTCTGAGCAAAATTTTCAAAACCAATAAAATACAAATGTTTTGTTCTTACTACCACTGCCTAGCAAGTGAAGTGAACTTTAGTTTTTTTCAGTGACAGTAGCCCTAAGAAGACATCATTTTGAGTGTAGGTGGAACTGGTATTAATACTTCTTAATAAAGACTACGTCTGATTATAAATAATCCTGGGGATCACTAGTCTACATCTCTTACGGTGGAATCATAGCTAGTTTCAGCTAACCTCTTTATTGGTATGATGATCAGTCAGGACACAGCATACACTAATTGTCCTCCCAATTTTGGGAGGTCAGTTTGGACACAAAATACTTTCATTAACATTTAATGTGATTTAGACTTCAAGCTATATTATATTGACCTTCTACATCAAGGAACAAGTGAAGGGTAAATTATCACAATATTAGATGAAATAGTTGCTTATCAACCAAAGATCCAAGATTTCCTTTGAATATTCATGATAGCGATGACAATAACTTAAAAATAAACATTTTTATTGTGTCATACTTAAATGGAAAATAAAATAAAACCTTTATTGGTTAATGGTAGTTTCTTAAACTTGCTGATGACCTAGGATGTCATTTTCTCAGCTATAAGAGATATAAAGCAGTATTACTTTGCTTCTAAACAGTGTACATTCCTCTCCCCCTCACCTAGATAAATAACCTTAAAATTCTTTCCAATTAATCTTGAAAATTCTACATAGTCAAATGTCATTATTAGGGATGGAAGCTGAAGAAGAGTATAGCAAACACTCTGTTGAGTTCATTTCTAATAGATTATTGGTTTTCTTGCTATGGAATGGTTAATTCACTAAAAACATAAGCAAATCTTTAAATATCAATTATATAGTAAGGTACCTTGCAGCAAAGGAAACAAACTGAAAACAACCAAAAAACAACCACAAAACTCCAGATAGACAAGGGAACCATGTCAGAGTGTATACAATTCAGGACACTTTGAGCATGTATCACAGGCTTGATCCAAAGAAGGATTTGCATTGCTCTTTATGCAAATGAAAACATCTGTTCTGCTACATGGCCAAGTTTCTCAATGTACAATTAGTTTCTAAAAAACAACTGTGTTGCCAATCCAACTAAACATTCTGCTGCTGACACTTACAAATAATAATACAAAAATCAAAGACGTTTTCTCTTTTCTTGGGACATCTTCCTTTAAAATAGTAAATTGAACAGTTCTTCCTTACCTAATAATATTTTGATATGGTTTACTTTTCTGATACTTGGCAATTAAGGATCTCCAGGAAGCTTGAGAAAAGATGTCTGGAAATGTTTCTTTTGTGTCAAGGGAATGAAAGGAAGGAGGAAGCAGATTCTTGTCCTGATCACACTACTTATTTCCCATGTGATTTCTCAAGCCACCTGTTGTTACAGAATTATAGAATTTGAGCTGGAAGGGATCTCAGAAAACACTTCATTTTTTAGATAAGAAAATAAGGAATCATGAAATTTAAACATCTTGCCTAAATTCATATAATTAGTAAGATTTGTGGATACTGGGAGGACTAGACCAGATCTTTGGCTACTCAAGATTACTGTCTCAAGCAATGAACACATTTCTAAAAATGCCAGACAAAACACACCACCACCACCATCAACAACAAAAAAACAGATAAGCATAGCATTTGTAATCAGGGTGATACAGCAGCATAATTACACATATTTCTTAGAATGCAATTTCTAAGACTGATGAGAGAAAGTATTAATGTCCAAGTAGCATGAGATGACCTGTTTTGCTTAGGACAAAGCAACACTGTCTTCACTATTTCGTTTTAAGGTAGGGCTCCTTAGTTATGGTGGCTTGGTATGATTTTTAATTTTATTTCTCTAATTGTACACTGATGATCTGTAGTATTCTTAAAAATGCCTTAATGTTGAGTGATCTAAGAATTTACAGGGTGCCTGTTGATCTGTGGGGGCCCAGTAGACTGACATGTCAACTGGGTCAGAGTCAAGTGCTGGAGAGAAAATCTTCCTATTGCAACGCCTGGCTATGTGGGATGCTGATGAAACAGTGCTGGAAGAACCCCTGCTCCTCAGCTAACATCCTGAACATCAGGCACTGGGAAGGATAGGGACGTGTATTATAAAAACATCTGTGATGACTACCCTTGATGCATGTATGAAAACACAACTGGTGTAACTTTATCTGGCTTGCAACCAGAGAAATGGAAAAATTGAGCTCTATATATGTGCTATGACTTGAAATGCAATTAAATAAACTAAAAAAAAAAATCTGTGATGATACTGATCAGCAAGGTAGACAAATTAGGCCACGGAATGATCTGAATGCTATGATTAAAAAACAAGTACTTTTTCTCCATTGAAATATGTTTTTCTATCACATTCAACTTCAGATTTAGGTGGCAGTTTCCTATTGATATGATTATAAAATTGGAATAGCTAGACATACTATTTTCCAATTCTTTTTTTCTCTTTAGTAGTACTTCAACTTTGCTTTTTTTTTTAATTTTTATTTTTATTTATTTTTCTCAAAAGTTGCATTTAAATACATGTTATCAAACATAACAGAAAAAAAAACAAATTTTCAGAAGCTGTACACACTATTCACTGAAAATATTTGTTGAGGCAAATAGAAAAAAAAAATTATTACAATCATAATTTTTCTAACTTTGCACAAAATTATAAGCAGATTA